>JBAWJY010000049.1:0-257562 GCA_037356115.1 Neofusicoccum sp. Z2 | reverse complement strand
CCCCTTAGAATAAGGGGGTAGTCCCTATATATTTTTATAATCGTCTAGATCTATAGAACCTAATTATAAGAAAAAAATGTCTAACTCCAAGTATATTGTCTAACTCCAAGGGATGAGCTGTTAGGCGCTGGCCCGATAGCTGACACGGCCATTGCCGATCCCTGCTGCGCAACCCGCTCCGTAAAACGGGGCTGGCCGTCGTGAAGGGCGTGTGGGAGGGCGGCGTTGTAGATGGCGCTGTTGGCCCGCTTGTCGTCGCGCTGCTTGCTGATATCGCGCGAGAGAAGGTCGACGAGCTATACGAGGTCGGTTCGTTTAAGGAGTATTCATCTGCATGAGTAGTGGATCCGGAGTTGAAGCATTCATCTAGATGCAGGCGTGTAGTCAGAACTTTGCTCTCTTTGTCTAGATGAATGCTTCGGGCATAACGTCGTCTTTCGCGTCCTATCGGCCCTTGACTTTCCGTATGTTTCTTCCCGACGCCGCCCGCGGTTTCTTTGGCTGGGACGTGCCTGAGCCGCCCTGCAAACGCGGTTGTAGCGGTGGCTTAGCTCCAACTGCCTGCAGAATAAACGCGAACGCCTGAGCGACGGCGGTCTGCCTGTTATCGTCCTCTCCTTAAACATTAGCGTTTAGCACGTAGACGTAGTAACGGACCTTAGCCGGATCGTTACTGATACGTAAGAAGATTAGGGCCTTGCTAGTAGATATATAGCCGAGAGCGTAGTGACCTCTTGCCGGCTAAGGGCGCGGTGCGATTGAGGAGCGAATGGGTTCTATGTGATGGAAGGCCAGAACGGACAGTATCGAAACCTCTTGATGCCGTGATCTCTTGCGGCTAAGAAGATTGATGCTTGAAATCACATCCATTCTAATTGTACTTTACTTGGCAAATACCCGAGGCTTCATGCAAAACCCGAAACCTTCCCTTAAGTGTTTCCATACAATCTCTTTTAGGACGAAAAATACCAGCTTTTGCCTTGTTCCGTATCATCAATTACCTCTTCACCGGAGTAAGCCTGATCATCAGTGGATGCTTCTCCCAAACAGAATAGACCTTCTGGTCCAGCCAATGATCTTGGCCGCGGACGAGCTCCATGTCAAAGTTCCAGAGGATCGAAGCCAGAATCAAACGCATCTCAACGTAAGCAAGACTGAGTCATTCATTCGTCAGCTCTCATTCAAATCGTAAAAAGCAAAGATTGCGCTTCACTCACTTGCGGCCGATGCAGTTCCTCGGGCCGAATGAGAACGGCTGAAGAGCATCCCGCCTGTCATTCGCCCACTTCGGGTCTTCCGTCTCTAAGAATCGCTCCGGTGCGAAGACATCCGGGTCGGCGAAGTTCTGCGGGGAGCGGAACTGCGCGTACTGGTGTATGCCGACAACAGTGTTGCCAGGCACCCACTTGCCTAGGATCATGGCGCCGCCCGGCGGGGTGACGCGGGGCTGGTTGGCCGCGGCGGGCGGGTACATGCGGAGGGACTCGTCGAAGAAGGCCAGGAGATATTTGAGGTCGTTCGTGCTGGCGAGGGTGATCTCGCCTTGGGAACTGTACTTGCTGCGGATCTCGGTGGTGACGCGCTCGTACACGCGCGGGTTCGTCAGCAGGTAGTACGTGCCCCCGGAGAGGAGCGTTGCGGTCGTCTCGCTGCCTGCAATGACGACAACAGGCCCCTGTGCGAAAACGTCTTTTAGTGTTAATTTGCCGTCCTTTTCGGCCTGGACGAGGTGCGTCAGAAAGTCCGTGTAAGATGGCGTCGCTTGGCGGCGACGGAGAACGAGCTCTTCGGTCATGGCGAAAACTTCTTGTCTGTGCTTGCGGATCCGCGCGGGGATTAGGCTGATTAGGATGCGCGCAAGGCGGTCTTGAACCCTCCTGAGAGCAGTCATCATGGAGCCGAATTTTATGGTTGAAAAAATGAATTCGATCCAAGGATGGTATTCGGATTTCTCCAGGCAGTAGAACGACTCGGCGAAGGCCAGATGGCCGATGATGTCAAAGGTAGTATACTTGGAGACGTTAATACCTGCGTCCACCCAACGGACGAGGGTATGGCAACTCCTTTACTCACGTTATACCACTTTACTATATCTGTCCCTTGGGGATCGTTCTCAGACGCTTTTGCCCGCAACCGCTCAATCAGTAGGTCGATGTACTGTCGGATGATGGGCTCCTGCTCCCTCATGGACTTCTCTGAGAAAGCGTGCGAGAGCAGCCTGCGGAGCTTGGAGTGCTGCTCTCGCCCCGCTGCGATAAGAGATGGATGGGCAGGGTCTTCCTGTTGCCCAGCGGGCAGTTTTGGGTTTTCGGGCACGCCGTTCCTATGCCCGTAGATATCCTTCCATGCTTGAGGGTCGATGTATACCAGCTCATCTGGTGCAATACGGACAACAGGGCCGTATTTGCTGTGGAGCGCGTGGACGTGGAAGGTGAGATCACCCTTGTATAGATGGTACTGGGACCAGAAGATACACCCACGGGCATACCAGGGGCCTGGATACGAGCGTAGCGGATGGAGGAAAAGGTTGTAGATCAGTCTAAAGAGTGGCAAAAAGACAAACTACGAGCTAATTAGCATATGCTGCAAACTATCAGTCGAGAATAGGTGAGTGCAACTGACAAGACCAGCCACGAGCAGGGGTGGTGAAAGCATGGTTGAAGAGTCGGTCTGGAGCGCCATCGAGGCGACAGCAATCGGTTTTCGGGGAGGAAACTGTCTGCGGTTTACAGATCGATAGGCGTATATTTTAACTGTATATATGTATGTTTAAAGTCGCAACCAAAGTCGTTCCTCAAACCACGAGATTAGCCTGTGCTGCATCTCCTGTGCGGAAGAGGCAAGGGATCGCCAGTGTCTCGGAATCGGAATGTCGGAAGACATCCGAAGCCGATAAGTGCAGGCGGCCGCCGGATCCACGCCGGGCCGGCAGATCGTACCTCCCGGATGGATCGAACCCGCTGCAGCTAGGCCACTGATCTCTATAAGATATGGGTATATTAATGCTACTATAATTTAGCACAGCACTCTACGAGAACAGGTGTAGCGTGGTCTGCGGATCACGGTGATAAGACTTCCCGAACGTAGAATAGTGGAGGCCCTGATACACGTTGGTATGAATTTTGCCCCTGCTAAGGTTCGAGCTCCGTGTGCAAACGACAAGGTTCTCCCTGACCACGGTGGACCGACAGGAGCATCTGCTAGCCTGGCCCGCGGCTCGCCCGCCGACAGCTGCCGCCTAACCAGGCTTTGATCTTGCAGGGATCCGAGCACCCTTAACTCGCACTGACCTCTTGCCAGATAAGGGCGCGGTGAGATAGAGCAGCGACGGAAGCGCGAGTGCGGTGGGAGGACGCGCCGGCAGCGCCCAGCGGTGTGGAAGCAGGGTCTGCGGTGGTCGTGACACGTTTTTTGATGGATCAATGGATACTGACGATGGAGGGACGCCTTTCTCGCGCCAGTGCTGCAACCCCAGAGCAGATGGAAATTCGCCTACACGATGAGGCCGCCAGTATTATTGAATATCGGTACCTATGAATTCATAACAGGGTATCATCTAAGAGCAATAGACTCCGAGCACTGCCCCCCCAATGTGCGCCCAAATAAACCCCCAAGCACGTAGCCAAAGAAGCCCCCGAAAAAGAATCCAAGGGAAAAAAAAGAAACAGTCTTTTCCCCAAAAGTGTCCAATCAGATTCCCTTCACGACCCTCGGACCAGCGGCGGCGAAGCATCGTCCTCCTCGCAGGCATGGGTCTCTTCGTCCAAGACGTCATAGCCGAGCGCCTCCCAGTACCTGCGTAGCTCGCACTGGGCCAGAGGCCTCGTCATGGCTTCCTTTAACCAATCCTGCTCGACCCTCCAAGTCGATGACGGGTCCGACAGCTGGCGTTCGCGCTCGAGCTGGGCTTTGCAAAGGGTATCGAGACGGGCTTTGTAAAGGGTATCGAGGTCGTCGATTGAGGAGGTGGAGGAGGCGGAGGAGGAGGAGGGAGCCGTTGCCTGCTGGGATGTGTTAATGCTGGCAGGGGCAGCGTTGCCGCTGCCGTCGCCATTGAGGTTGTTGGGCGGGTTGGCGGCTGGCGCGGATATTGAGTGGTGACGGGCCCTTTTGCGAGGAGGACGGGGCGTATGTGTGTCATCTTGTGCCTCTTCAGGCTCTTCGCTTCCCTGGCCGGCGGCAGCGGGCCGCGCACGTTTCTTCGGACTGACGCTCCTCGAGCGAAGAGCTTGCCGGGTGAACTGAGCACACTTGTCCGGCTTCATTGTGACGGGATCGGCGGAAGAGTGGACGAGGAGTTTGCGGTCGACGGGCTGACGGAGAAATTCTTCCAACAGAGGGAAGATGGCCCAGGCAAAGCGGGCGAAGAGATACTCGGGGGCGACGTCCAGCGGAGTCTGCAGCGGGACGTTGTGGTAGAGCTTGCGGAGCTCGGGGGCCATGGGATCGAGGAGATGCACGACAAAGGGACACCATGGCTGGTTGGGCGGCAAAGGCTTCGGGACGAAGACGAACTTGTTCTGGTCAAAAGCAATGTGTAGATCGGCACGCAGAAGCATGGCGTTCCGGGAGTCGTTGATGGCGGCGTCGATGCGGTGCGTCTGGGCGGCGTAGAGTGAGCCCATGGAGTTGGAATAGAACCAAGATTCCTCCTGTTGAGGCACGAGGTGGGCGGCTTGGCAACTCTCTTCGCAGGCGGTCATGCGACAGGATCCATCGCGCAGAGCCAGCGTGGCCGAAAGGTTTGACACGGCGCGCGCCGGGGGGTCGTTAGTGTTGCAGGCGGCCGCAGCAGCCTGCCAGGCGGGAGGCAGGTCGTCGTGGGGGAAGCGCCACTCGCGAAAGTTGGGAACAACGGGATATTCCGTATCGCCCGGCACATGGAAGTAGTATTCGCGGCCGGTGAGGATGTCGTCGGGGGCTGCGTCGACGCGCGTTCCTGCGGCATCAACAGCCAGATATCCGTCCCATCGATTGCCGGCAACGATAGCGCATGCGATGCGGGCAGTGTCATGGTGCAGGCCGCCCGTGGACCCGTCGACGGCGAGCAGAGCCAGCAGGACGTTGTGCGAGGGCTGGTAACCGGGATGGCGGAGAAGCACGGTGCGGCGATTGCAGGCAACGCGATCAGCGTCGGGGTGCGCGGGACGGGCATACGGCGGGCGGGCGAGAAGATGGGGCGCCATTTCGCGGCGAGTGGTCGGAGTGCGCAGGGGCGGTGTGCGGCGGAAGATGCGGCGCCATGTTGCGGCGAGAGGTCGTGAAGAGATGCGGAGGTGGAGCTGCGGAGGTGCGAGGTACGACGATCCAGGTCTAGCCGGATCCGGTTGGCGCAAGTCGTGCGGTGAGAATGGCGGTACGATCCGCGGCCGGCAGAATTCGGCAGAATGACCCGCATCCACATCCACCACCACCACCAGCTCCCCACCCTTCCTCTCCGCACCATTGGCTTCCTCGATGGGTGCTCCCCGTCCGTCGCCGCGATGGACCACGTCGTGATCCGCCCGCGGCTGTCGTTTCCCAACGCCATCGAGGATCGCGCCTCCGTCTCCCTCAACCCCCGCCACGCCGTGGCCATCAAGCACCCCGCCTATCCCAAGCTGACCAACACGCTGCTCATCCTCAAGGCGCCCGACCACCCCGACGGCGGCCTCCACCACGGCACTGCCCGTCTCGTCTGCCAGGTCGTTGCCGGCAACCGCTGGGATGGCTATCTGGCCGAAGCGCCCGACGGGCCGCCCGTCACGCTGCCCGACAGCGCGCCGCTCCGTGGCCGCGTCTACTACTTCTGCGTCCCCGGCTGTGCGTCGCCCCGCCGCCCTCCGCCGCCCGCTCTGCTGACCCGCCTCTGCTGCAGACGATGCCGCGCATCCGTACCCAGTTGTGCCGGCCTTCTCGCACTGGGTCTTTCCCCACGACAACCTGCCGCCCGTCTGGGCCCAGGCCGCCCGCGAACACGCCCGCAATCCCGTCGCGCGCCCGTCAAGCGTGTCGGCCGCCCTGCGCCAGCGCGACCTCTCCTGCCGCATCACACTGTACGACGATGAGTGTCGGGCTGCACACCTGTGTCCACAGTCAGAGCGCGCCTGGTTCCTCGACAACGCCATGCACATGTACGCCTGCCTCGCCGACCCGGCCCGTCCCATAGACGACATCACCAACGTGCTGCTCCTGCGTGCCGACGTCCATCTGCTGCTCGACAAGCGCGCCTTCGTCCCGCTCCCCAAGCTGACGGAGCATGGCGACACTCGTTGGGTTGTCCACGTGCTGTCCAGCTCTGCCCAGGTCCGCCGCCTGTACCACAACATCGAGCTGCAGGATGTCGGCGAGGTTTCCCCCGAATACCTCTTTGTTCGCTTCGCCTGGGCCGTGTTCCCGCTCGTTGCCACCTTCCTTGCCCATCGCACCCGCAAGGATTTGCTGGTCGTGGCCGACGGCGAGCAGACGGTCATTCACGCCGACCCGGAAGAGTGGCGACTGTCACCGGCCTCGTCGCGGAGCGCCAGCCCGACGAAGCGCTCACGAGCCGAGCAGGAGACAGACGCACACTCGCACAAGCGCCAGAGGCCCAGTCCTGATGACGAGGATGGAAGCGATAAGCGCGCATCCAAGCTCCGCAAGCTTTGGCTCGAGGCTGAGCGGGCGAAATCAGACCCCGATGGGAAATGGATGGCGGAGTGCCGGTGGCTTCAGGACGCCATGAACCGGCCCCTGTCTCCGAAAAGCATCCGCCGCCTTTACCACGGACTCGGAGCCGACATTTACGAAGATTGAGAGATTGTGCGACAATGTTGTACCATGTCGAGCCTCTACTACGAGACGGAGAGAGGCCGCGCGCGGAACACGTCTGCATAATAGACGGTGGCAAGAGATCGGCCGCGATAGAAGAACCGACGCGCGCCGACCAATCGTTGCATCTTTGGCTGGTCGACTCACGCCAGCACCACCAGTAGACCTGTCTTGTCATGAATTCGGTTCGGACAGACCATTGGTATGGATGTAGCTCACTTGTCGGCGGAAAAAGCATCGTCGCTGACAAGGCGCAGGGCAGTGGGCGCGGAGAGAGAGACTTCAGAGAGCCATTCCATCCCGGCTATCCGCTTCTGCGTGCATTCAATTCCCGATGCCGCACTACCGCCTCTAGACTCCCACGGGCACACGGACTTGCGGATCTCCAGATCTTCCCGCCGCACCGCGAACTAGCCCGCATTCCCACGGCTCGTGCGGAGGTTTCGGTGCAGCAGTAGCATGAGCTTGATGCATGGGTTTGTCGAGAGGATCAAGGGTTAACGGGACTTTGCTTCTCTGGAGCGGCGGCAAAAAAAAAACATGACATTGGTTTCTCAAGCTTCTGTTCTGTGTATAACGCTGCCATCGGTCTCGCGAAATGACCCCGGCACAAGTAGCCACCACCATGAGCAATAACGATTGCCGACTGTCCTCTGTTCCTGCGCTGGCGATGTGATGCGTTCCGCACAGACAGTTTGCGGCGCGTGATTCTAGACGGCGGATGCCTTGTTGTGTTGTGAATCATGAGAAAGAATATTGAAGGTGCATCAGACTGGACAAGAGAGGTTCAACCTGGCTTCCAGTGCTGCCGAACTGGCTTGTCACATCGGACGGCCCTGCCCGACGCATCCAAAGCGGTGTCCCAGCGGCGTTGCGATCGTGCGATCTTGCGACTGACAACAGCGTGTCCACCCAAGCGGCCTCCGATTCATAGCCTTGTTCCGGGGCCTTCGAGTCCAGACTGGAAGCGAAGGGTGGGGCTGCGGTGCCGTGCTGTGCGAGACGGAGGGCGGCGTGAGAAGAGATGCCGGCGAAGCGCCTTCGACGGAGGAGAAGGTGGGCTCGGGTAGCGAGGACGAAGCGGCGTGGGAGACATGGGCGGAATTCTGTCATCGTAGACGCCGGCATCCAGAAGGGGCTGTCCGGTACAGCTCGATGTGGGCGCTCAGGCGGGCGGCGGCGTCGGCGGGGCACGAGGGCTCGCGCGTGCGCGGGCGCGGAGACGGCTGCATGAGAGGCTCTGGCGACGCATTGCGGGGGCGTGTGGCAGGGCGAGTGGGAGGGCGGCTGGACGTGCGGCGCTGGCGATGGCGATGGTGGGCGGGAGCAAAGGCGGAGCGCGGATAAACACCGGGCGGCGTGTCTCGTGACTGCCCGTCTGCGCGTCGCGTCGCCGTACGGAAAACGGCTATACCTCGGACGCTGGCTTACGTAAGGAGCTCCGACCGCTCACTGGAGCGCCCTCCTTTCGATTTCATCCTCAACCGCTCCATCTCCATCTCCATCTCCATCACCGTCGCTGCGCACCACCGCCCGCTCCATCTCCATCTTCATCTCTGTCGCTGCGCACCACCGCCCGCTCCAGCTCCGTATCCATCGCCATCGCCATCGCTGCCGCACCGCGCTCGCATGCCCACCGCCGCCGTGTCTTGATGCCTTGCGCTCGCCGCCGTGGCTTGACTCCAGCACCTGCGTGCCCAGTCGCCCGGCGCCGTCGCATCCCATCGTCCGGCTGTGCTGGTGCCTCCATGCGGACGCGGTGACTTGTTTGGATACACAATGGGAGACGAGGGGCCTCGTGCGGTGCCGCTGGCGGGGCCGGTGGATTGGCTTGTTAGGGAACGCGTCGTAGTCCAATGGTACGTCGGCCAGCAAGGCCAAACTCGCATCCTCGGCCGCCTTTTCGACCGTGGTGCTGATGCCATGTTCAATGATGGGTGCAAGGGCAACGTTACCCTGCTGGTGGGCAGATGCGCCCCTGGTCGCGAGCTCGCTATCCTTCTACACATACCCATCCGCCTTCGCGCCTCCGCCCGCCAGGCCCGGAAAGACTTCTACCTTATTGTCTCGCCCGAGCAACTTGAAGTCTCGGGCGGCGAACAGTCCGCCGTGGACCCTGCGCTGGAGCGTGCTGGCGTCTTGCCTGCAGCGTGCACGCGCGTCCGCTTCGTGCTGCGCGACCCGCCAACTGCCGTCTTGCCCGCGCCGCGCCGCCCGATCCAGACCCCTTTGCGCGGCTGCCCAGCCTGTCTCGTGCTCTGCTGCCGCGAGCTCGCTCAAGCCCTGGATTTCACCGTTCATCTCCGCCGGGGACAGTCCCACGAAGACGCGCTCGCCAGCGTCGCTACCGAGCTGCAAGCAGCGCCCTGCCCCGCTCCGCCCCTCGACCTCGCCGCAGCGTACGGCCACGACCAGCGCGGAGCCTGCAACAACTGGTACGACTATCCTACCCACACCGTTTATACCCGGTGGAATCCCTTTGCCGACGACCTGCCTCCACCTTACGACGCTCCTGCCGAGGAATCTCCCACCCCTCCGTCCACGTCCTCGGCAGAGCTTGTCTGGAACCCCGACCTAAAGCCCGACCCTCGCACGTTCAGGGACGCCTTCAGCTGCAAGAAAGCCAAGGCAGAGCCGAGTGAACCAGATGCCGAAGAGTCCAATGTGTTCTCACTATCCCCTACTGAGAAGGATCCCTCACTGATCCCTACTGAGAAGGATTCCTCACTGATCCCTACTGAGAGGGATCCCTCACTAACCCCTACTGAGAATGATCCCTCGCCTCCTCTGCCAGATCCTAAGCATCGCCCCGAGCTGGACGGGATCCATGTCGTCACCGTCCCTGACCCTTCCACCCAGCCTCTTGCGTTAAGTGCGCCCGAAGAACGCAGCCCTTTCCATGACCTGGTGTCTTTGATCCTGAAAGCATGGGAAGAGGACCCATCTGCGCACGAAACATTTGTCTCACTCCTGCTCCGTCTCGGCCATCTTGCCCGTGCTGCTCACCTCGACCCGGGAGATGAAGCGGCGCTACAAGCCTTTGACGCCTCCCGGGACGCTTGCGTATGGGACCTAGTCAGACGTTCGCACGAGATCAAGCCGCCTTCCCCCTTCCCATCCGACGTGACCGCCCAGGTTCAATACACGCAACGGTGGATGAACACCAGCATATGTCGCGGTTCGGACATCGACGCGTTGCAATGCCTCACCCAAATGTGGAAAGCGGCGAGAGCGTATGAAACGTTGGTGCGGAATGGCTGTTCGGATCAAGTGAAGCTGCAGTCTCTGCGTGACTTCGAAGCGCGCAAGGCGGCGTGTTTTGCAACCGTCTTCTATCTCTTCGGTGGCAGGGTTTAGTGAATTTCCCCATCATGCGTCTTACGACCCGTTCACACTCGTAGGCATGACTTTGTTCTTGTTCTTCTTTTCCCCAAGATACCCAGGATTAAACAAAAGGCTTGGTCCACGAATATACGTAGTTTTCATTATAATTTAACTGCTATGGCCAACTGGCCGATCAGTCATCCTCATGCCCTCGCCTGCCTGCCCATTCGTCACTCGCCCTCACTCATCCCCCGCCTTTGATATCGATTGCTACCTCCAACCGCGTAGCGTGCCCAGTCATGCCTCTTGTCGATGAGATTCGGGTTCATGCTGCGTGTTCTTCTGCATGATGTTCGCTTCTTTTGCCTCACTACGCTATGGAGGGCGTCCTCTGTAGTGTTCACGCTGGAGCAGTCGTGCCTAGGCCTCGGTCACAAACTGCTGTGGACGTGTGGACCGACCTCCTCACATATAAGCTTACCACGTCACTAACCCCTTCGACTGAGCTTAGCGTGTATTACTTTTCATGGCGTAGTTGGACGCGTGGCCGCATCACACCACTCTCAGTCGAATCCGGGGAGAGAGGTAGTAGCGAAGCTTAATATGGACCCGAGTTTCCGGTCAACTTTAGCAAAAGTAGATGCTGCATCTACAACTTCTTGCTCCCTCTCATCCCTCGCGTCGGCCTGCGCCGATGAAGAACAACTGGCAGATAATGTTCCTCGCCGACGTCACCCGCGCGCGTTTCGATCCACACCCACCGGACGCCAAGGAGGCTTGCCAAGGTCCACGTCGAACATCCAGCACTCCCGCTCGTCACCGGTCATCGTACGTCCTTCGCGCCCTGCGCCCTCTGCACCATGCCGGCGTCGGTCCGAAGCTGTGCGGAGTGGCGGCTACGATGCGTTCTGAGAGAGCGAGGCAGCTGCGAGGGTTCTGCGTTTCCGCATTAATGGAGATAAGGGATATGGTGTAGGAAATGGGTGTTGGAATCAGGTATGAAGAGTTCCGTGACCTGCTTAGATTTGCAAAGGCTTAAAATCGTGCGATTCCAAGTGGTGGTTATAATCAAAGTGATTTTAATCGCACGATTCCAATCACTTTTAACCGCGCGATTAAAAAACGGGCGGCAAGCAGCCGTCCGGGCCAAGATTCAGGCGTCTGACCCTACCTACCTACCTACCAGCTTGCAGTTGTTGGAATATATGATCCTGCCTAGTCACTTCAGCTAGTATTGAAGAGTACGGCTGTGTGGCGCGTCTTTTTTAGCGCTGAATTCCAACAGCAGTATATTTTCAACAATGGGATGGCGGGGAGACGGACACCGCAGAGGAATCTATGGCGCGGACGCGCGACGAGCAGAACACCCATGGCCACGTCTGCCAACACAGCTCGTCCGCTCAGTGTCGGATCAGCCTGCCCAATCGCCATCCTCGCAGAAATGGAATCACTGGCACGCTCGCGGGCATCGAGCGCGGATCCAGGCAAATAAGCTAAGAAAGTACGCAAGGATGCCGAAATTAGCAGCTGATACTCTAGGCTCGTAGAAGTAGAAGAGCGGCTGGCATCGTCGTCATCCTGCCCCGTGCTACCACCCGGACAGGTGTGCGGCAGCGACCTCGAATTGGAACCAGTACATCATATTGCATCCGCCCAGCTGATTTTCTGACGCTTGGAGACACACAGGCGTGTTTTCGCTCCCATCGCAGCCTGTTGCGAGCCAAATTGAGGCGCTGTACGTCATGGATGAGCTTAATTGAGTATTCCCCCGACCCTCGCCACCATTTTTATGCAACCAAACATCTCCCAACACATCTTCTGTGCGCGCCCTCCCTCTGCCATCTACCTCAGCCACCCCGCGCCGGTGTACCTACTGTGTGCTCGGTCCCGATGACGACGTTGCTTCGTGCGTGCAGGGCTGTCTGTTCAGTCACATGGCACCGCCCCTCCACCCTCTCTGCCCTGTTCTCTCCGTCGCTGGTCTTCTTAGCATTCTTTAGGAAGAAGAAGCTCCCCAGAACCACGAATTTCTGTTTCTTCTGCTTGGCGCTTTATGCTGTAGACACAGCAAGACGGCTGCATTACACACCATCTGCTTCGAGCACGATGCACCTCTCTGTACCGTTGGTGTCCCCATTTTCGACAACTCGACGAGGTATTTGGGCTTGTATGCGACTGAGCTGCGATCTCGCTCAGCGGTAGGCGGTGCTGGGCCCGTCAATTGCACGCCCTACACCCGTGATGAACGACTGCGCCGCTGCCCGTCAACCGCCCGCCTGATATCCCCGTTTAACGCCTACACTGCAGCCCGCCAAACTCTGCGTCCAGCGCTCTCAAATCCCGCGCTGCGCCCACCTCTCCACGTGCCTCGTTCGTGCAGCCGCCCGCCGCGCATCGCTTGGCCCCTTGTCGAGTCCCGTTGCGCGTGGCAAACATCGTGTCTACGCAAAGAGGCCATGTCGCCAAACCTCTTCCCGCTTGACTCTCCCTCCCCTACTACTCGGCATTACGCCGCATTACCGCCCACGCGACTGGTTCTAGTCTTCTACCTCGCTTTCTTTGATACTTCGATCTACAACACCAACGCCCACCCGTCCAAACTCGCGGCCGGCGTGCCATTGCCAGAGCCATCCACCATCGTACTCGTGCCCAACAAGCTGAAAACTTCTTGGCATTGTCTGGTGCCCGGCGCGGAGATAGGTCGGTGTTTAGTGGGAGACCTGCAGACCCTCAGCAGACCCGCAGCAGACCCGCAGCCAGACCCGCAGCCAGACCCAGCCAGGTCTGCCCCAGGCGGGCTTGGCGTTGGGTGCGCACCGTCCAAACGGCACCATGGTATCCGCCGCACCGCACCGTACCGCCAGTTCATGTCCAGACTCTGCAGCACGTCGTGAGAAATTCCTCCATACCGTTCGACCAGGGGAATTAGATCCTCGAACCAGTGTCTGCATCTCTGGACCGGAGAAGACGCAGGCTGACAGCCGTTAGTTGGCGGCCTGCGTACCCGTAACGTAGTCGCTGCTTATGTCCCTGCTGCTACGTTTACGGCACGCAGGTTTGACGCACGTGGGCCCCGCGTTCGAGCTGCGGCAAGACCCCCGGTGGTTGCACGACGGAGGTGTAGCAATAATCCCCCCACCCAAAGGAAAGCGCTAAGCTTCGCACAGTGTGGCGCCCGTCGCGGCCCGCGTCGGCCCGCGCCGCTCCGCATGCCCCTCACCCCACCAGATCGCGCATACACTACCTCGCGCAAGACCATGCAACGCAGAGCTCCTGTATCACTCTGCAACTCCACGTGACTGTGCAAAGTACCCAGAAGCACCAAGAAAAAAAGTTGCATCAGATTCGAACCACCCTGCACATTTATGCGTCGGTGCGGATGCAGGCGGAGCTTTTGGTGTTCCTGGCCAAGACGCTAGGCCGGCGAGACTTCGGATGGACAATTTCGCGGGGGGCGGGGGCCACGGGGGTTCGCGACGTCCCCGCCCCGGAGGTGGAGAAGGACTTGGAGGAAGGTCGTGAAGAGCAGACGCGAGATTGCAGGACGTGGCGTCATCCGCGCCCACGCGACCTCGCGGAAGCGGCACGCGTAGTCCTACCCGTTAGCGGCCTAGCTGGCCCGTTCAGACGTAGAAGCGCCGGGTAATCCATGTCTTCGTCGGGTAAGCCAATCAGGCTGGATGCTACCATTGCGCACAACGGTGAATTACAATCTCATTGGGTCAAAGTATCAGCTAGCTAGATGCGTGCGCGCAGGTGGCGCCAGCATGCATGAAAATCGGCTCTGCGTCCGCGCTCCTCTTCGCGCAATTACTTGGACCTCGGCATCTCCTGTCGGGGAGTTTGCTGATGTCCTCTAGCTTCTTCGTGAGAAATCCGCTGCCGCCCGCCTAGCTCTTTGCGCCGCTTAGTCTCGGCCTGACTGCGTATCAGCATCACTAGTGCCAGCCCCAGCACCGCCGCACCAGTCACTGGCTCCGCTGGCGCCCCGATCGCTCCCCCGTCAGACAACGCTGACACCGGACGTGGCACGATGCCAAGCGCCGTCGATCGATCTGCCCGGTGCGGCTAGCTGTCCAGCTGGCGGCGCCATGACTCGTCGGCGACGAGACGGATTGTGTGCGTCAGGAGAGTCGATAAAGGAAGCAAAGACAAGACACACAGCCACGCGCTGCTTTTGTCCGCCTTCTCTCGTCTCTTTGTCCTCCGATCCGTGCCCCCATCCGCCCCGACGCCCGCATTTTTACCTCTTGGTCTTGCTCCCTTGCTCCCTTGCTCCTGGCCCGCTACCTCCTCCACATCCTCCTGCTTCCACCCATCGCCAGCACCATGGACACAGCTGCCGCGGCCGCCACCCTGCTCAACCAGCAACCGCCGCCCGAGTGCGACGCGCTGCGCCGTTCGCGCCCGTCTACCAGATGGACACGGTGTTCAACGAGACGCTCAGGCGCGGCGAGGCCGTAGCCGCCGCCCGGCTGAGGCCGCCGAAGGACCTCTACCGCATACACAGGCTAGGCCGCCAGTTCGACGTCGTGATGGAGGGCATACACCGCGTAAGCGACGCCTTAGAAGCAAGATGACCGAGAAGCTGACTAAAACTGAAATGGGCCTTCAGCCTCATTTCAAATTCCAAGCGTCCAAGCCCCGAGAAGCAAGATGACTCAGGGCAGCTTCTAGGCGCACGGACATAACGAAATGACCCTGGAGGGTCATTTCGTTATGTCTGTGCGCTGAGAAACTAGCTAAGAAGCTGACTCCCCCCGCCATTTACTTCCGCACCATCGACACAACCGCCGAGCCCTACCCCTCCCTCTCAACCCTTTTCTTGTCGGTCTTCCTCTCCCCAGACAGACTCGGAGACTCCTCTCGCTCCTCCTCTTCCAACCCCCTCTTCCTCTTCCTCCCCTGCCCTCCACCATCCTCCCCCTCCCCCTCCCCCTCCCCCTTCACATTCCCCTCCGGAACCGGCGGCGTCACCAACGACGAGCTGCTGTCTTGGTCGCTGCCGCCGCTATTCGGACAGGAAGACGGGCGACCAGGCGTGTTCGTCACGAAGACGCTGGCGTCGGCGCCGCCGCCGCCGCCGTTGCTGTACATATCGGTGTTGAGGAAGTCTTCGAAGGGGAAGGGGCTTCCTTGCTGCCAGTTGATATCGAGGTTGCGATCGGGGCCGAAGCCGAGGCCGGGAGAGGCGCCGCTCTGCTGATGGCTTTCCCCGTCGTTGTTCGGCTCGAGGTTGTTGTAGTCGGCCCCGTTGATGCCGTTGGGTGTGGGGCTGGGGTCGTCCCAGTTGATTGTGTTCAGGTCGCGGAAGGTTGGCTCCGGTGCGTCGGTCTGGTTCGGGGGCTGGACCGTGTTCGTGTTCTCGTTTTCGTCGTTGTCTTGCTGCTCGTCGTGATTATTGTTCTCGTCCGTACCGTCGTCGTTTGCACGGTCCTCTTGGGCGGTAGGCTCGACGGGCGGCGCGTCCGCTGGACCCGAGGCGGACTCCTGGTGGGGCGGGAGAGCAGAAGCAGACTGGGAGCAGGGTGGGTAAGCCTTAATGTCTTGATTAAGAGTCTGGTAGGGTAGAATCTATCTGCTCACGCACCGATTCGCCGGTTTCTTTCTCGGCGGCGCGGAAGTGGTACCAGCAGAGCCCCGACTCGCTTTCCTTCTTCCAGATGGGCTGTTTGCATCTCAAGCCGCGTTTCTTGCGGATGGCGTGGCAGAGATTCTGGCGTCGTGTCCCGGGCATGTTGTGAGATGGTGGGATGATGGCTGGATGATGGCTGGATGATGGCTGAGACGGACGGAGAGCTGGACAGCGGTGGCGGCTCTCAGGGCGTCTTTTAACGCCAATCGTCTTGGACAGCCAAACGGCCTGCCATGAGGCTATCTCAGACATGGCGCTCGATGTCTCACGCTTGCGCCATCAGCCGCATCCGCACGTGGGAGGGATGAAGAGCAACGGCGTGAGTTTGCGTGGGAGCGACGAGAGGAAAAGGTTGACGGAGACCACGAGGAGAAGAAGGGCTCTGACGATTCCAATAAGATTGAATAGGGCGGAATTCATTTCATGATCCGTTGAGTCGCACTGCAATTTTCTCAGCGGGTGGGTTTTTCTATCCGTGCGTCCTGCAGGTATCCGCCTCCACGACCTGCTCCTCCTTACTGACTGATCCCCACTAATCTCCATACCTGTCTAAGCTCTCTCCCACACTCTCCAGCCCTCTACACGCATGCACTCGTGCAGACAGCTAGAGTCGTGATGGTCAAGCTTTTATCAGCTCTCATCAGCTTTCTCCCTCCCTGTCCTCAATCGCTCTACCCGTGGAAACAAACGCAACGATGATCGATGATCAAGCCCTCTTAGTCCAGATAGACAGCCCGGCCCTTCATCAAGACCACTGATCACACCCCAATCCTACCTCTCCTACTCTCCGTGACTTTTCGGCTAATAGATACATAGAGAGCCGCCCGCATCCGCCGTTCCTACCGGTCAGGTCACGCTCACGCGGGCAGACCGCCTTATTGGCTCCGGCCACCGGTATCCCCCTCGAAGGCCCTCAAGGACGGTCGGGATGCCGTCAGCGTGCGTGCACTCACGTCGACGGCATGCCAACCCTCTCTCTCAACTGCAGTTGCCGGTCCACCCTACAGATATTTCGTACATACACACAATTGCCACGCCGCATGAGTCTTGCGGCAAGACTGGCTGCATGCCTACTATGGGCGCGAGGAAGAGAGGTTCGTCTTCGGTAGCGGAGGAAGTGGTTGACGGCGCGAGTAAGTTGTAGCTCCCCTTGGACAGTGCTGGCGTGTGTGTGTGTGCAGGCAATGATGCGGAAGCAGGAATGGTGGCGGCAGTAGATGCAGCCATACGCGTTGAGCTGGAGAGTCCTCGCTTCGAGGTATTGGCTCGTGGCTTTATCCGTTGATGAGGTCTGCCTTGCCGGGTCACACGCCCGATTCATGAGTCTTATCTACTAAGGAGCCTTTCTATCCGCGCAGACTCTTTTTAGTATTCGACGGTCTCAGGCATGGCCATTGAAGCTGCGCAGAGTGGGCTCCAGCGCGCTGATCCGACGCTTTCAGGCTATGACGTCCGCAGCGCGGCATATTTCGTGGCTGCATAGCCCTGGTGTAGTGTCTTGCGTTCTTGTTCTGTTAGCGTAGGTTAAGGGGAGGCGTGGTGATCGGCGGTACGTACCTGGTTTCTTTCGTGTGTCCTGATGATTGCAGAGAGTTGTTTAAAGACTGCGTTCGGACGCCACCCGCTGAAGCGTGCGCGCTTATTATTACCCACGGCGGGGAAAAACGACGTGAGCGGTGGGTGGAAGAAGGAAATTCTACCTTTTGATATGGAGAGTATTGGTGGGAACAGCTGGCAGGCACTACAAGCAGCAGGACCAAGGCAGGCGCGCGTTCCCGCCTTGATCCTTCTGTTGCGGATACTATTGCTTGATTTGAAAGGGCCGAGAGGGATTAAAGACAAAGGGTTGACGGGGAGCGAGGGACCTTTTATCCCTGCGAAGCATGGCCGGTCATCATTACAAGGCGGCCGAATCAGTTGAAACGCTTTCGCGAAGACGTGTGCTATGGCCGGGACAGGAAGTGATGGTGAAGTGGCCGTCCATCGACGTTAAATGGCTATCCATTCGTGCTTAAGACAGTCTATTAGGCTAAATGGTTGTCTATTAACACTAAACAACTGTCCATCCGGTCAAATGACTGTCCAGAAACACCAAATGACTGTCCATCCAGCCAAATGGCTGTCCATATCCCCAGAAATGGCCGTCCACACAATCCGCATGGCCGGCCATGCAGACAAGCACGAAAAGGCTATATAAACCCCTCTCATCATGACGACCAACACCAGAACTCTTACTTCTCTCACCACCATCACCACCATACAGCACTCCGCGCTCATCGCACCCACCATGCTCCGACAGAACCACCAGCAACACTATCATTACCACTACTGCAACCTCCGCCGCTCTCCTCATCTCCCGCCTCACCCACAACCCACTTCATCAGCAACAACCGTTAGAGTTTCCCTTAACCTAAAGGAAATCAGCCACGCTATCCATACGTGAAGATGTTCAGGCTCTTCTGCCAGGGCGTCACGGTATCGGGCAAGCCGTGCGCAAACTGCATCGGGTACAGTCGCTGGATTGCTGGAGCGCGTTACTGCTTGCACCACCAGTCCCAAGGCCCGGCGGTCCAGGGCGATGACGGTTGGGACGACTACCGCCCACGAGGAAGATGGCAGTGGGTACCTGGAGAGCATGATCAAGACGATGAGAGGCGGGTAGTAGGAGATCGAACACCGAGACGCTGCCGCAATTTTGGCCCCGGGGTCTTTGAAGTCCACATCAACAACCACCAAGGTGCGTGACTCCCCATTCCCTGCCCTCGAAGTCTTCATCTGACCAGGCCTGCTCCAGGTGACTACCATAGCATGCCTCTGGACTCTTCAGCCACTGCCGTGCCTCTGACCTTTCCAGCCCATGGTGTACCTCTGGCTGCTGCAGCTCCTGGTGTGCTTCTGAGAACTTTAGCTCCTGGTGTGCTTCTAGCTGCTCCAGCCCCTGGTGTTCCTCCAGCTACTCCAGCCCCTGCTATACCTCTAGCTACTCCGCCCCCTGGTGTACCTCTGGCCACTTCAACCGCTGCCGCGCCTCTGGCCTCTTCAGCCGCCAATACCATGCCTCCGGCTACTTCAACCGTTGATATTGTGCCTCTGTCTACTTCAGCCGCTCGCTGGGATTGGCCTGTTGAGGGTTACGACAGCACAAATCTAATGTCCCGTCCGGGATTCGAGACAGCAAGGAACTCGCCGTTCCCGACAACAGACTACTACTATGCCTCCGGCCACCGCAAGAGCAACGGTAACGGTAGTCTCCCCTAGGCGCCAGCCATCGTCTCGTATCCAGACCTCGAAGCCGCGCTTGCCTCCGCCGCTACTACCAACTCTAGCCAACAAGGGAGCAAAGGCGGCCGCGATGACGACAATGGCAGCAAAAACACCAAAATCCACACCAGCTCAATGCCCGGCGGCTATGACTGGTCCCCCGTATTGCCCACTACGCAAGCCCATTCCGCTCGTACATCCAACTCCATCACCACATTTTCCTTCCCCCACCGCCGCACCCCCTCCCCTCTCCCTCCCCCTCCTCCTCTCTATTATCCTCCTCCCCTCCACCCTCCCCCTCTATTATCTCGCGCTCTCGCTTCCTATTCTCCTTCTCCTCCTCCGCCTCCTCCTCCGCCTGCGACAACGCATCCATCCTGCAATTCATACACCTCGCCACCTCCATCAAATCCTTCATCTCCGCCACCAGCGCCCAATACCTCTGCTACGTCATCTCATCCCACTCATCCTCCTCCACATCCTCCTCCACCTCCTCCTTCTCCTGCTCTTCCACCATCGCCGTCCGCTCTTGCTGCTGCTGCTGCCGCTGCTGTCTCTCTAAAGCCGCCGCATGCTGCGCCCGCAACTCCTCGTCCTGCAGCGCGAGGAGGCTCTTCGCCATGCGGGCTGCGGCGCCGAGACGGGGAGAGGGCGCTGTGAGGGGATCGTGGAGTGGGATCGTGGGGAGTAGCGGCGGCGGCGGCGACGGTGGGGGTAGCGGGGAAGGTGGAGGGGGCGGGGGTGGTGGCTGCTGCTGCCTCTCAATCGCGGCCGCATGCTGCGCTTTCAGCTCCGCGTCCGGCAGCGAGAGGAGCTGCTGCGCCATACGGGCGGCGGCGTTGAAGCCGCGTTTAGGGTCTGTGAGTACTGAGGGTGGTTTTGATGGTCGTGGTGGTGGTGGTGGTGGTGGTGGTGAGGAGTTGCAAGTGGAGTTGGAGGAGGAGGCTGATGCTTGGAGCCGGACAGCGAGCGGGAGGGAGGAGGAAAAGGAGGAGTCTCAGGAGCTGCCTCCAGTACAGGGGCCGCCACGTCGCCGGTGCGCTGCGAGGACACTTGGGGGAAAGCGATGCGCGCGGAAGGCGAGGCCGGCGAGCGATACGTGCTGGCAGCATCGGGAGAAAGTGGATGCCCCAGCAGAGAGGGAGGAGGAGGAACAGCACCAGCTCGGGTCCCTGCCGCCGACACCCGTAATAACAGTAAACCCGTACGGTACCCCATAGGCGGAAGATCGGAGTCCTCCGATATTGCAGCACGAACGGATAGACACACGGTCTCTGGCCACCAGCGTGCAAGCACGGCGCTCTCCGGTGGAAGCGGCTGCGGTAGAGTAGACGGTACTGCCCGCAGTCCAGAAAGCAAGTAATCGCAAATAATTATTTTTATTGACCATTGCTTGATTAATGTGCGAGAATTCTTAGCTAAAGCCTTTTTTATTATTTACTACTTATGAGTACAAAATAGTTTATATTATTTAATAAGACCTCGCCATCACTGTGTGTTAATCAAGCAACGATCAAAGAAAAAGGTTATTTACGATTACTTGCTTGCTAGATACCTTGGTGCCACTGATTGCTCTCGCCGAAGGCAGGTAGGTAGGAAGGCAGTTGCTGCGGTGCCTGGGCCCTGGACGGACGTCCGTCGTAGTAGTAGTGGACGAAGAGGCGTGGCGGCCGGAGTGGGAGAGACGGATGCGGAGGCGGAGGCGGGCTATGCGTGATATGTTGTGTGTGGATTAAAGGGCGTGGCGCGAATGGAGCGGATGTCGGGGTCTACTCGCTGCCTGCTGCACGATTCGGGCAAGTCACCGCCCACGGTTATTGCGAATATGGGCATTGCTTTCTGCTATGGGTGATGGATGGGAGGGGGAGGGGGGCAGGTTGCTGAAGGGGAAGTAAGTGAGACTTACGCGCGCGCCGATTTCAAGATCAAAGGCTGGGATACCGCGCGTCTTCGGGGAGTGAGTGGCTCGCCAAGCATCAATGGTCGCGGCAGCCATGGCGAACATTGCCACTGAAGAAAAGGAAAAAGGTTCACGTCATTTACAAGACCAATGTGCATTCTCGAGCGTACTACGGCATCCGTAGGCTGGGTGAGAGCGACATTCTACGGCGGGCGCAGCGGCAACTTCCGCTGAACCTCCGGGGGACGACAAACCGCGGCCTTTCTACAGTCTAGTATAGTTAGTAAACGGGGATAAGAGCCAGAGACGAAGGCTCTTAAATATCCAGGATCAGAGACGCCGGGGAAGACAAAGATTGCACGTACGGTCCAGCATCTGCCCCTTTCTCATCACAACAACGAAAGCGCCGACTTGGGTTCTTCGTGAATGGGCTCGTAGTTTGACCTCACATCGCGCTGGATGTGTGCCAGGAACAGGCCAACAAATATGCCCAAGTTAACGGTGACGTCTGTCGTCGGTGTGTCCCACCGGATGCACAAGACGTCCAGGTTGCCCATCGAGTTCTTCTCACGGCCAAGCACGCTGTGCGGCTCGAAGACGGCGTTGGCGGCGTTAAAGGCAGGCCTGGCGTCGAAGGGGAGACGGGTGTAGCCCAGAGTCTATTACAGGCGCACGCTTGCCGGTTCAGACGGCCTTTGGTCGAGTGTGCGGAGTCTGGTGCACTCGTCAGGAAAGCGGCCGCCGTACATCTTCATCTCTCCCGGCGCTGCCGACACTCCAGAGCAGATGTGGCCGGTCCCGTGGGGCCAAGGTCATCACTCGAAGGGCCGCGTTGACGATGATGGTATTCCAACGGATGGCGGCAAACTCCAAAGACGACTCCGTGGAGATGTACCTCTGCGCCTTGGAGACGGGCAGTGGAAGCTCTGGAAAGTCGAACTTGCGGTAGAGGAGCTTGCCGAAGACAGCGTTGATGTTTTGCACATTTAAGTCGGTCCATTTCTTCCAGGCATCCACCGATTCTGATTCAGACTGGGTCCTATGCTTTGCATGGCAACGACGGAAGAACAAAGCTGATATTGAGCAGACGATGATTGAGAAGCAATTTCAAAGGGCGGAAGCCGATGGGGAAGCAAAGTGAACGGGGTGGAAGTTGATGGGGAAGCTTATCGATGGAGAAGCAAAGCTCGGAGAAAATGGAAGCTGGTGGAGAAGCAGAGCGTAAGGGGTAGAAGCTGAAGGGAAAGCAAAGCCCAAAGAGAGTAGAATCTGGTAGAGAGCGGAAGCTAGGGAGAAGCAAAGAGTGAAGAGAGTGGAGACTATGGGGAAGCAAAGCTTAAGAGAGTAGAAGCTGTGGAAAGCGGACGCTGGTGGGCGTGGAAGCCGTGAGAGTGGAAGGTGATGGACAGTGGTAGGTGACAAGCAAAAAGAGACAAGCGCGTGCTTATGTATCAGCGGCGTCCTTTTCCCGCTGTTGCCTCCGCTGCTCTCCTAGCATTTATTTTTCCCTCCTTAGCTTTCCTCTCCTCAGCGCTCCGCTCCTCACCCGCTTTTGCCCACCATGGATTCCCGCAACACTCTCGCCCAATGCGGCACCGTATGCACCGCGTCTATCGACGGCACCGAGTGCGCTGGAGGCGGTACGGGTGCGCGTCCGAGCGTGCTGGTGGTTGCAATAAGTGTTGGAAGAACTGCAATTCTTGTGCCAAGAGCTGCAATTCTTGCGCCAAGAGCTACAATGCTTGCACTAAGGATTGCAATGCTTGGGCTAAGACTTATAATGCTTATACCCGCGGTAAACGGGCACCTAAGAACCCCTGGTTTTAAACGGTCTGCCTCTATCGCACCGCTCCTGCTACGATGAATCTAGAGCTTTAAGATAGCGCGAGAAGAGGGTGTCTGAGCGAGATTGGGTGACGTGGGCGCCAAAGGTAGAGCGGCCAGATGTGGCCATTTTCCACCCAAAACGTCACCAAACCAGCCGTGAATGAAGAACAATACCCCGCTTGTGTCCGCGAAGCTTGGCCACGCACGCATTCGGTCGCCATTCACAAAGAATAGATTGAATCTTTATGATCTCATTTTATTTCTTACATTGCAGAGAATAATTCGGAGCGACGCGGACAAGGATGCCCAATCGCTTTCCCCGGCTCGCCCCAATACCTTGACTTTCCTTTCGGCAAAGCCGTCAGCCATCGACGCGTCGTAATACCGGCGACGCACCACTACATCCAATTGCTCCAGTCGTCCGACCGTCGTCAATTTGTTCAAAACTCGGCGGGCGCGACAGTCAATTCGCCAGGAAACTTTCGGCTAACGCTGTGTAGCAAGTGGATCGGCGCCGAGCGGCGGAGCGGTTGGTGCCCGAGCTCTGCTCCGCCGAGAATCCGTGGCAAGCGGCGCTTGAATACTGCGCTCTCCTGCCTGCCTGGCTTTCCCTTCCTCCGCTCCTCCCTCGTTTCAGCCATCGCTAGCAGCAGCGTTGGCATTATTGCAGGTGGCGCGGGACGTCCTTTTTCAAGGCGTGCGGGGAAGGTAAAGGGCAGATAGTGCACTTGGTGACGCGCTGCCAGTGGCCTGGGGCTGTGGGATGGCGGAGGATGTCATGTGTTGCTGAATTTCTGCAATGCGCCGCCAAAATTTGCCACGTCGGTCTGTTCCGAGATCGGGCAACCGCAGTGCCGGCCATGAACGCTTAGGGAGCGTGGAGCACATCCAAGGATAGAGGCGACCGGACACCGCCATCGCCTCAGCAGCCACGAGCCCGCAACCGCATCCACAGACGCATCCACTGTCGGTCCGCAACCGCATGCGCAGGGCACCCAGAACGAATCCTCACGCAGAATGCCCGTTGCTTTATCCCGTCTCCGTCAGGACATCAGGGCGGCAGCCCAATGACAACGCACAGAGTAATATGGAACGAGGAGGGCTTGATCGACTTGGAGCCGGTAGTTCCGGAAACGAAGGGAGCGACTGCGAATGGGGCGAGGTACGCGACGCGAGACGGCGGGAGCGCAATTGGTAGGGGTGAGGGACGAGCGGGAGGGATGCAGTGGAACAGGAGGGTTAGTGGAAGAGGGCGAGGGCGAAGAGTCGAGCCCGATTAGTTCTTTGTTTCAAGGAGCCGGATTGTCTTGGCTGCCTTTCTTTCCTGACAGCTGCTCTGCATCCGGATAGTCTTTTGTTCTCCGGAGCCGGGTTGTCTTGGCTGCTTTTCTTTGCTACCAGGTCTATCAGGTATATCACTTGTCTTCCTACGCTCCTCGCTCAGCATTCACTCACCTCTCCTCTCAGCGGTCACTCAACTCTTCGATCTCGGATTACTCAACTCTGCTCTCTCGATTTATTCACCTCTTCTCTCTTCTTCTCTTTGTTACCTCCCTCTCCTCTCTCGGCATCTACTCACCCCTCATCTCTTCTCCTCCCCATCACCCACCACCACCATGTCCCCCTCCCACCACCACGCCGACAACCTCATCGCCACCCTCCTCCGCCACCACCCCGCCTCAGCGCATCTCGAACTCTTGAACCTTCTAAACCAAATCCCTACGTCCGACTTATACGAGTGCCTCCAATACCTCGAGGGCCAGGACCCAGCGAAGCACACTCGCCTGTTACGGGAGATATTGCGCGCGACAAAGGAGCAGCAGGAAACCGGTCGACAGCGGGGGCGCTCGACGACGGGCGGAGGAGGACGCACCAAGGGCACGCGACGACGACACAGAGCAGGCGGCGACAGCGACGGCGGACGGCGACTTAGACCAACAACAACAACAACGACCACGTGGGACGACAGCACAGACGGCGAGGACGACGGCGGATGGTCTGAGCACTGGTGGTGGTGGAGATGGGCGGCAGACTCAGAATGGGAGGACGAGCCCTGGTGGTGGTGGGCAGCCGCAGTCTCCGCGCTAGCAGTGTTGCTGTTATGGGGGACACCAGCCACGATCCGGATCGCCGGCGGCACCACCACCACGACCACGACGTCCTGGCCCTGGCCCGCCCACCACCTACGCGTCGACACAGCCTGGACCGCCGCACTCAACGCGTCGCTATCAGAGCAAGCCGCAGCCCTCGCGCCGCCGCCCAACAGCAGCGCGTCCTCGTCGCTCGACTGGGGCGCGGCCAACAACGACGATCAGCTGGGACGAAGCCTCTTCCGGGGCGGCGCGCAGTACGCGCTGTGGCAGATGGCCTCGCTCGACGCGGCGACGCAGCTGCTGTGGGATGACGACAACGACGCCGACTTCCGCGCTACGGACAAGCATCTGCGCGCGCTGGCGATGGGGCTGCGGGGGGTCTTGCCCGTGCTTGGGGAGATGGATGGACGGCTTGAGGGCGTTGCGAGGGAGGGCTGGCGGGGGCTGAAGGCGTCGCGGGAGGTTGTTGAGGCGGCTATACAGGCGCAGGGCGGGGAGGCGGCGCGGCGGCGGACACGACGGCGGCGGCTCGGGGCGCTGGTGGGCGGGCTGCTGGACTGGGCGGAGGGCGGGCAGGAGGAGGTGTGGCGCGAGGCGTGCGACGCGGAGCGGCGACTGGCGAAGGAGGCGGCGCGGCTGCGGAAGAAGACGAAGGCGATGCGGAAGGTGCTGAAGGGGCCGCTGGCGGAGGTCGAGGCGGTGCGGAGGCATATGGGGCGGAGGTTGGGTGATAAGTATGGGCGGTTGCAGGCGATGCAGGAACGCAACCAGGCGGCCGCGACGGGCGAGTGGAAAGGGTGGCTGCGGTGGCTGGCGGGCGGACGGCGGCGACCCAGCGCGGCGAGCTGGCGACGCGACAGTCCAGCAGGTATACTCAGCGAGGCCGACGAGCTCGGCCGCATCCACGCCCGCTTCGTCGCGACCGTCGCGCCCGTCGAGGTCCTGGCCGTCGAGCTCGACGCTATCGCCAATGTCCGGCTCCACCTGCAGAGCCGCCACGACGCGCAGCCGCTCGACTGCGCTGCGCTGCTGTCTCCCTGGCGCCTCGCCGCCCCGCCGCCCGCTGACGTTGCGCCTACGCTTGCGCGAGAGCATATCGGCTACCTCGCCGACGTCTGGTATGGCGTCATTCGGCGCGCGAACGCCCGCTGGCCTAACGAATACCTCCGTAGCCACCTCGCCAAGTACGCCCGTGAGTCCATCTCTGTCGAGGACGTCGAGCATTTGCTCCATATGGCCGGCCGTAACGCCTCCGCCCGCGCGCCGTAGCGAGACGATGATGGAGAGAGACCGTTCCCACACGTTCGTCGGCTCCGCAGCTCGTCGTCTCGTTTCCCCTGCTTATGACTGTTTGTCTTTACGGCGGTTTGTCGCCTCATTTCCGTTGCTGGAAATTCTATCTTGTCCTGTCGTCACCTCATTTCCTTCGCTTATTATTCTGTCTTGTTCTATTATCGCCTCATTCACTTCGCTCGTTACTCTGTCTTGTCCTATTGTTGTCTTCTTTTTTTCGCTTACAGTTCTGTCTTGTCCTGTTGTCGTCTCGCGTGGTTGACTCCAATCATATCTACGCTCTACTGCGGCGGCGCGAGCAACGGGATTCAGACACCCTCCACACATGTATCTTAGCTATCTATTCTAATCTATGTTATTTCCCCCGTACAAGCCTAGAACGGTGTCGCGCAATGGCCAATGTGGGTGAGTGGATGGATGGATCGTGTTTCTGATGATGGAATATGGATCGATGGGTGGTGGTCTCCGATAACAGATTGTGGATTGACTGCGTAGATGGACGGTGGTGTCTATAGCACGAATAGGTTAATTACTTACTTGTTGCCGGAGACGGAATGACTGTCACGATAGCCCTTCTTCCCAGATCCTGCACCGCGTGCCACATTTCGCCGTTCATTGCGTCGATGCTTCCTTCACCTTAGCCACGAGACATTAAGATGAGCTGCTAACGTTCCTTCATGCGGTACCAGTGCCGGCCATGTGCAGCGTGTGACGGTTTTGGTGGTTGTTGGTTTGATCAGCCATCAACCGGCAAATTCAGCAACGATCAGCTCTCGAGGTGCTGCTGTGGCGGTAGTAGTTCCCCCAGCACGCCGAGCTTCATCGAGCTAATGCCGCACGAATAGTAACGAGAGAAGCACAGCGACAGCCGCTAACGCGAACGCGGGTTCGGTAAGAAAACAAAAAATAGGCGGAGGGCAGAAGGGGGGAGGCACTGGGAGGCACCGTGCAATGATAACACTGGCCGCATGCCGAAGGATTGAGTGCACGCCGTCTCTCGGTCTATTGGCTGGGTTCCGGGTATACTATGTATAGCGTGCATTTCAGTGCGTGTTGATGCTTGATGGATTGGCACCGAGGTGGAAAATAATGAACGGTGACAGCAGTAGGGAGAGAGGGAAGAGTAACAACCAAACAACGAAAGGTGGACCGGGAACACATCTTCCAGCCACAGTCTAAACGTTATTCGCATCCTGCTACTAGATGTCTCTGGCAGTCTTCCTACTACTACTCCTAGGAGCATCTACAGCGTAAGTTGAGATCAACTTCCTCTCAAGCGGGACTATACTGGCATGAGCAGCCCCATGCGTTAAAGGCTGAATTGGCCAGAATCCCGTAGCCTCCTGTACGTAGTCTTTAGTGTTAACTGTATTCACACTTTCTTTGAGTTCTTTCCACTGTGCTGCTTCGTATTGCTCATGACTATAAGTATAAGCAAGGGCCAATCAGCGATGCCCAACACGGGTCTGTAGAACTTAAAGAGAGATTCCATCCTAAACCATTATTCTATTTTAATGTTGCTTTGCTGAAGAATAAGCGCGCTTTCTTCACCCCACCTTTCATTCCATTGTTGCCTCCGAGGTTTATTATACGGGATTTCTGTACGGATAACACCTACGCCGATCCGAGTGTATGTTTGGCTACGATGGGACTTTTGAACAAGTATGCAGGAGTACACTGAAGGAAAATCACAGCGACACCTCCACATCTGCACGAATGTTAGCCAACTCATACCAGTTGTGAGATCGTAAATAACTCACTGCCCCAGAGTGCGGAACAGAAGTGTAGACGATTACCCAATGGGTGTTTTCCAAGTCTACCGCTTCTTCAGAGTCATTGTCGAGAGCAAGAAAGCCGATAGGGGTTTTCTTGGCCTCAAGGGGTCGACTTTTGGGACAGTGGAACCCCAGTGAGTGTAACATCACGATTTCGTCCCACTCACGATAACTGGGCCAGTGGACCTCCGCGTGGAGAGAGTAGACGTCAGCTTGTAAAGCAACGCATCCCTCTTTTTCCCAGTCCATGGGAAGGCACGTTGATTGGAAAGGGTCTTGATGTGGTAATGGTAGACGGTCGATGGCGCCACGGCGGCTTGCCCAACTCCAGGACGGCGCATCCGTATCTGACAGGAGATCCAGATTGGCATCTGTAGCAAGCCAAAGGATCTCAGCGCGCCAGTTGCTTTCCCAGATTCCTTTGATATTTTTAAAGCCCGTCAGTGATTTCAACCTATTGATTAGCCCACCGATTGCAACAAGCTTGTCAGACTGGTTTGTCAGGTCACTCTTTGTGTATGCCATCAGCAGAGGCCACCAAGTCTCCTCTGAGAAAGAAGTCTCAACATCATTCGAGCGGCCAGGGGAAAGAATATCAGGATACATCTCTCTTTTTCCCCTGAGTTTTACTGTGTGCAGGCGCTGAAGACTTTCGCTTTGGTGGCATTCCCAACATTCCCAGTAGCACCGGGAGCTGGTGAAGTGGATGGTCCTCGGCGACAATATCCGCTCCTGAAGCACCCAACCTCGTTTGTTAAGTGCTGCCTTATCGACATCCATATGGAAGAACTTTGCGTCTTCAAAGCCAAGGCAGAGTTTGGTTTTGGTTTTTCCATCATCACTCTCGGGCAACCACGCTAAGTTGGGTGTATCTGTTCTTCGACCAAGGAATCCAGATGAGCTTCCAGTGGCTGCCGTTGCCGCGAGAGTTACAAGAGAGTTCAGGTAAACCTGCCCCATATTTTTGGACTCCTCCCTCCAGTCGTCCTTGTCATTTTGCACAATGCACAAGGAGTCGATCCAGAGGTAGTCAACTTTAAGTATTCTGGAAATCTTGACGGCATCTTGAAAAGTTGTGGGGAGGTCGGTAAATGTGATGCCGTTGCATCTTGACTGGAAATTCTCCCGCGTTGTCGTGAACTGATGATCGTTTGCCCAACGATGCGAGAGGGTTACATAGCGACCGTGAGAATGGCTTGTCTCCCATAAGCAGACGCTCCCCGTTGACTGCATAGGTCGAAGATCGAGAACTCTGGTTGGCAATCGCGGCAGTGAATTCTTGCTGGAATGCGCCCTTTTACGAGATGGGCTTTTAGATCTTCCCCGAAGGCCCAATTGGGAGGAAACTTACAGACTACCAGAATCTCTTTTCACTGGGAAGTTGCACAGCTTGTGATGATGAATACAATCATTCATCCATTCTTCAAATATAACGCCCAGTCGATCAAGCTCTGGATTAGGGGTGATTGGGTTGCACAGAAGGATCGTAAGACTCGGATTTGCAGCTGCGACTGCTTCTAAATAGAGAGTTTTAGCAAAGGCGCGAATCTGTAAAACATTGATAGATAAGTTGTCAAATCACTTACCAGAATCCGTTGCTATTGTCAGTACTCCAAGCTGTTTCCATACGGGTGGTTCATCTTTTTCGAACCGAAGGGCTTGAACGCTGACACCTCTCTCAGGTTTTCTCGCGATCTTGAGCCTCACAGTAGACTCCAGTATTCCTCGCAGACGCAATGCCAGTTTGAAAGGGGTGTTCTTCACTAACTCCCGCTGTACTGAATCAATGACGTGTACTAGGATATTGCAGAGATGGCAGGTATCCGAGGACTCTGGTAAGCTGTAGACATCTGGTACATGTGCATATCCCTGGTCGCTGAGTAATGCAGACAAAGTGATACCGGCACAAAACTCGCACAATGGTAATTTTGGATAATCTCGCGAAGAAATGCCAGAGCTTGCGAGCCTCTGAACAATGGCTTTGGAGATTCTGTCGTCCGGATGCTCCCTGGCGAACATGTTAGTTATGACCTGTAGCTTTGTGTAGAGGCCAATGATGATTATCTGCAGTTGAGTAGAGAGCAGAAGATTTAAGATCTTGACTAACATTAACAGTGACGTCGAGCTGAGATTGGTCGATCCAAGCCTCCGTGAAAAGCGCGGTGAGTGGTAGGACACTGCCAACCGCGTCAGTGCGGGTGGAATGGCTCTCAAGTAGGCGCGTTCTCAGCTGTGGGGAGGAGACTGGCTTGTGAAAGCTTTACTCCGAACGGGCAGAAGTAAAGGGGCAACATGGATAAGTGAAATAAGTGAACTAGATATTGCTTTCAGCTCCCCGAACTAGCAGATCGACGATCACACAAGCTGAGAAGACACACAACCAACCAAATCGGTGCTTACTCCCGAACCTTCCGAACTGTGAGCTCACTTACTCAATATCCGTCGAAAAGAGACGTAAGTGGCTGCAGCAAAGCGAATCATATTGCATTGCTATTATCGTGTGCGATAATTTCAGGCTACACAGGACCAGCCCGAAAAGCGGGGAAGGAAAGACACCACAAGCGGGATCCAAGCCCATGCTCAGTTTATAACTATCGGAAACAATATAGATTATGGACAAGTGTGTCGTCGAGTAGGTATTATACACACTCATAGATGAAACGTTCCAAGAACACTGATGTGGTAGACTCAAAGACATTCAGTCGGCGTGCCCATCAATGTGACCCTGATACGAGCACTGCGGTGCACTGGCTCTGTGGTGTAACAGCACGTACAGGAAGAAGCCCTACCGGGACCGAGAATCTTACATGCAGCGAATCCCTGCAGGACGATTAGAGACACGCCATCCGGGGTCATACTGTTGTTTGTTTGATAGAAGTAATATTCCGAGCAATCACCAAAATGCGGCCGTAACAAGTCCGAGTATTACAACTTCTACTAAACGCAGAGCCAGATTTTCGATAGGTACAACCTTCTGAGGCGGTTTGGTGTTGTATAGATCGGAGCCTCTAAATAGAAAAAGTGCATTATGGAAAGAGACTATTGATATGGGTAAAAAAAGCTATCGCCGGAGGGGATGTCAACACTGGCGCTTGAGAGCTCGATGAGCGCGAGAAGACTCTAACCTCCTTTGAAGGGAGGCTGCTAAGACACATCATGTGTACACCACTACGGCAAAGCGACGCCACCGCCACCAATAAATATACCCCTGCGAGCATGCACTACGAATATGCAGGTAGCTCCCAAGGCGGGGCCTGCAGCGCGGCGTGAACAGGCGGGACGGCGTCGGGCCGCGTAGGGGGGCTGCGGACTGAGTGCGTGTGTTACTACCTGTCAACCAGGATTCCCTTGTTTCTCGGCAATACTTGTCTAATAATCGATCTCAAATTCAGCCCCGCACGTACACCCGTCCAGAACCTCAGCCTCACCTTAGCCTCACCGTCTTCTGAATTTTAAAAAGTCTCTTGACCTCTCGAAAGCAGACTCATTATCACTTCGCCTCATCGCTGCTACCAGTGCTCCTACCGCACAGCTCAAACTTGCCTCAACAACAGTCCGCCATGGGTGGCTGGTGGGACGATTTCTCCAACAACCTCGCGACCGACCTTGGCCCACTGATCTCGCTGTTCGGTGAAGCGCCGACAAAGCAATACCTCAGCGAGTGCCTGAACTGGACCGACGTCATCATCTTTGGAACATGTCCGTTGGGGATCATCACGGCTGTCGTATCCGTCATTCGCGTGTGTGGAGGCCCGTCCCTCCGCGCTTTCATCGGACGAGCCCAGGAGGGCGCTGGAACCGCCGAAGCGGAGCTGTGTACTTCGACAAGCCGCGACGTTTGCGAGTTGTTTAGCAACAATGGAGGCATCGTTCGCGTTCTCGGCAGGCCAAAATTGCTCGAATTTGTTCACCACCCGGGCCCTCCGGAAAAGGACTTTTTGGGAGACTATCTGGGGGTTCGGACTGCAGGTCTTTACCCATCGGAAGAGTATTTCAGTTCCCAGAGCAATCCAACATCACGTTTGATATGGATAAGGGAGTGGGCCGAAAATAGTCCCTTATATTTTCGTCATGCGCTAAACCCAAATATTTCCCTCAATGTTGGAATCAAGCCTCGTAGTAGACGTTGGTTCTCTTTTGCCGCCTTCCTCGGAATATTGCTGCAGTCATCTGTGCTTGTATGGGCAGTAATCTCCAGATACATTCTAGAGATGGAGAGAAATGATTCGCAAGATCTCTACGCTGTCCCATTCACCATTTCCGGAACACTCCTGCTTTGCACCGGAATGGCCTGTTGCGCTTTCTTAATCAATGCGATCACGGGGGAGCGCGTATGGACGAAAAAGACAGAGAATTCAGAGTCGCGCATCTTCTGGCTGCAACCGGGAAACCAGCGTGTCGGCGACCAAGTATTCGATGCTTTTGCTTATACGCATCCGAACAACGGACCAGCTACCTACACAACGTCTTGGAAACAAGATGACAGCATATTAGTTACAGGGGTGTGGATTGCTATTCCTATCCTAACCACGACTATTGGCTTCTTGATGCAATTCCTCGGGTTGAGAGCGTGTCATTCCTCTGTTGCCGTTGTGCAGTTAGGAGTTGTCCTCATCATGAGCCTTGTTCGAGCAAGCCTCCGCACAGGACGTCTGAAGAAAAAAGACAATCTTTTTCTTAGAGATGCAGGAGCACTTCTTGATCGTGGCCCAAGCCATTACGAAGGCCACGAACTGGATTGGGTCTCTCTGGAGATAGCCAGAAGATCCGATCAAACAACAGATCTGAACGCTCGGAGTGCTCAAACTTGGTTAGTGCTGAGTACTCAGAGGTTTCCGCTCAAAAGCACGCTTTCTGAAAGTGCGGAGGATATAAACGCAGCTATGAAGGTGTTTGCTTACAGGGTCCGTCTTGCACAACTCACAGGACTGGATCATTCTTCGTCGGTTCCGAAGACCAGCACTTGGGACGATAGTGATGTAAAAGTCAGAAAAGCCGCTCGTAATCTATCTCGAGCTATCGAACAGACAACCCAAGTTTTGTTCGATTCAAAGGCCGCACGCCCAGTCGTGTTGAAGACTGACTGGCGAAAGACATCAAAGGTCTTCTGGGAAATTCCGGTCTCTTTCAAACAAGAGATCGTGCGTGAGAATACCACCATCCATCTTACTGTGGAAATAGATGACGTTTCAAATCATGAAAGCACCCCCAGGGATTCTTGGACGGCCAACGTCGCTGAACTTGAAGCTGTACTCGGCTTGTGGTTTTGGTCTCTTCGCCACCGTTGTCTGGATGTATATTCCGCCCGTGGAATCAGTCTGCTCATTCGAAAGACGAAAGCGAATTCAATCTATGGCGGGAGACAGGTCATGCTGAGATGAGGAAAACAACCATCAGCGGACCACTCCGTCCAAACACGACAATGCTCTGCCAGGATATCAGGACTTTCTCACAGGAATCAGGGGAGTATCTATGCGATTCGACCAGTGGAGTATTCTTCGGTTTATATGCTATATCCATAAACACCGAGGGGACTCTGACTGTCCTGGAGACTCCACTGGGGAATTTGACACTGGATACATACGCACAAGAGCTGTATGGCTTGTTTCTTGTCTCAATTCTTGAGATAGTTGAAGACATCGGGGGGCAAACAGACCTAGATAACAAAAGTGGCCGCCTCAGGAACGACAATGTGTCATCGCTTCTCAATATCTTCACCAGCAATGACCTCGGATCTACTGGAGACGCTTTTAGCTGTATAGTTCCAGCCTTGAAAGTGAGCGGCCATCTACCCAGGGCGCAGAGTTCGCATCTGAGAGCTTCGATCGATGCAGGTCTGGAAGAGACAGCAATGAACCTGGCGAAGCTTGTCCCAGATCCAGATCAAGGAGACAAAGAAAACTGGACTCCTCTGATGAGTGCTGCGAGCAGAGGTTATGGAAGAATTGTCGAAGCCCTACTTGGAACAGGAAAGGCGGATGGTTGGGAGGCACTGCGGGCTTCTGTCCTCCAGGAAGATCATGTCATGGCTGAGACACTTCTTAGAATCGGTCATGTGCATATAGACCCAGACCCCGAGCTTCTCTTTTACCGTCGATCATCGTTGCTACAGCTTGCGGCAGAAAAGGGTTTGGACGACATTACCGATCTACTCCTCTTTTGGGGAGCTTCACCGGACGTGAGGGATGAACGCGGTTGGACCCCCCTCTGCGCTGCTGTGTGGAAGGGTCATCAGAAGATTGTCAGAAAGCTCGTGCAGACTGGCAAAGTTAACCTCAATTTGCGTTATCCTGATGGTCGCCCAAACAGGACACTTCTGCAAGTTGCAATTGAAAGTGGTTTCGGTGAGATAGCGAGGGACCTTCTCAACTCCGGTAAAATATTGGATGTGGATGCCCGAGACCAGGAAGGCTACACCCCACTTCATGCTGCAGCAGAGAACGGTCAAGAGGAGACGGTCGAGCGTCTTCTAGCAACTGGACGTGTGGATCCAAAAGCAGCGTCTATCCGCGGTTGGACTCCTCTGACTCTTTCGTTAGATAAAGGGTTCTCACAAATCGCCAAGACCCTCATCAACACCAAGAAAGTGGATCTCAACGCATCCTATCCTACTGGTCGCCCTGGACGCTCACTCCTGCAAGCGGTCATTGAAGCTGGCCTTAACGACGTAGCTGAGCTTCTTATCGGTAATCCAGAAGTTTACGTGGACAAAGAGGCGCAAGACGGCTGGTCAACGTTGCTTGCTGCAGCCGAAAGGGGTCAGACTCATCTTGTCCGGTTGCTCCTCGAACGAGACGTAGACCCTTCCGTCAAAGATGAACATGGCTGGACCCCGCTCTCTCTCGCAGTGGGCAAGGGCTATAGCGAGACTGTGGAGCTTCTCCTCAGGACCGGCCGGGTAGATCCTACTGACAGACACCCCATCAGTCTCGCGTCGATGGTGCAAGTTGCAACAGACGGAGGGTTCGAGGACACAGTCAGGATACTCCTTGAGGTGGGGAAGGCAGATCCCGACGTAAAATCAAGAGACTCATGGACACCACTTGGAAGGGCAACGAGGTGGGGAAAAGAAAGGATAGTGGCTATGTTACTCGAGACTAGCAGGGTTGACCTTGGCTTTAAGTCTGCGAAGGGCGAATCACTTCTTCAGCTTGCAGAGAGAAGCAGGAACAAGGAAGTTATCCGATTGATCAAGGACGCCACCGAAGGAGGTCCAGTCTCATAGGGGTAGGTGGTTCAAGCGGAGGTGGGGGCATGCTCAGATTGAGACAGTCTCGTTTCTGCAGAGAGTTCGGTTTCCTTCGTCACGTTCTTTAATGTTCTACACAGTTTGCCTTCTTTCGACCGCTTTTCCTATAAGTTCTTCTCTGTCTTTCTATTGCTATACTACCTATCTATATACGCAATGGTCTCTCTACTCAACCATCCCTTTAAACAAGATATCTTGCAATTTACCCTCCCTACACATTATAAGATACAAATCTATTTCTTACATTTCTGAACAAACTACGGACGCCGCCGACCCCTAGTACGCAGAATGACTCATCCCCGGCTCAAATTCCGCCATAAGCATCCTCAGCCGATCCTCCTGCTGCCGAATCAATTACATCCGCACATCCTCCTTCGCCGCCGTCACCCTCGCACGCACCTTCACCAGCAACCTCCCCAGCCGGGACGGCTAAACCATAACCAGCACATCCACTACCCTCTACAGGACTCAATCCAGTAATCCCCCAACGTCAACGTCCTGTCCGCCCTCCCACTCCCGCTTTCGCCCCTCGTCACATCCGACCTCCGCCGCCCCTACACGTCGCCAGCCCCAACCCCGTCCGACTCATCAACGCCGTCACCGCGCTCTCCAATGTAGGCCTGGCTAGCGGCGTGCATGGCGCGGAGGGAGGTGGTGAACTTGTCAAAGATCATGAGCACGAGCATCGTAACAGACGACGGCGAGGGGCAGCGGACGAGTGCTTCGCATGTGGCCAGCGCCTTCTTGGATGCTGCGAGAGCGGAAAGCAATCGGCGGTTTCCTTCCGGACGGTGGCGGTTTCGAGGGTGGTGATGGCGTCGTGGAGGTATTCGTACTTGGCTGAGGGGATGCGGAGTCTTTGGTGTCGGGGGGTGGGAGGATTGGCGGGAGCGAGGGGGAGGGTTGGATGGTTGGGTCTTGTGGCCAGGGCGCGTCGGGGAGGGCGTCGCATGAGGTGGTTGAGGGGGGGAGAAGCTGGGGTCTAATGTGTAGAGGTCGAGGCCGGCGGTTGAGGAGTCGTAGTCGTATGTGGGCGAGTCTGACGGAGGTGCTGGCTTGATCATCATCGCGTACGGTCCGATGCTGGCAAGTTGGACTGATGCTGGAGGAGCCTGTTGACGAGAAAAACGTGGCGGTGGAGAAGCGCTGGTAACCTCGATGATGCCGAATTCTCTGAAGCCGTACCACTTATTGATGGTGAGGAGCTATGATCTTCTTGTTAGCGCGGAGCGGCGGCGTGGAGGGACGTGGGGAAAGAAGACGTGAATGTACTGTTGTGGGGCATGAGGCAAAAAAAAAAGCACATTCGGAGGAAGAGAGGTGCGAGGCTGACGCGATGTGGAGATCAGGCAGTGAAGGTGGCGGGTTCGGTATCAGGCCGCAACATGTCCTGCAAATGAGTTCTGCTCTATGGGGCCAGACACGCTCTCATCTCACGCCAGCAGCCACAAGCTGTCCTCGGCGTAGCCGCTCCATCCTTCCAACTCACCGGTGATGCCGCGGCTTTGTCTCGGGCATATCCTGTCAGCAAAAAGGAGTGGGAGGAGACGGTCCCCGCGGATGCTGAGACCCAACAATGTCATAAAGTGAGGTGGACCGGGGAACGTTCCAAGATCCTAAACCGCACCCTCTCCATCCTGTTTATCCCCTCGACAAGCCGATGCCCAACAGCCGCCGCCACATCAAATGTCGTATTCCTGTGGTTGGAGAAGATGGATGTGATGATCGACAAGAGTGGAGGGAGAAGTGAGCGGGAATGCTTGACTGGAGAAAGTTCTTACGCCGCAGTTAGAGCTCCTTCATGGCAACGATAATTCTGGTGATGTTATGGGTGAGTAATATGCCCACCTCCAACAGAGTGTTGATGGCAGCTGTGATTCTCGGTTTGTGGCCGCCATGGGTGCATGACGAGCTTCGTTAGCTGCATCCATGGATTATTAAGGAGAGGTGACGCTTGTGAAGTTGATTGAGGGACAGTGGGAGGCGCTGCCAGGACGATGGTATAAGAGAGGAACAAGGGCTTGGGTGTACTTGTGTTGGAATCACGTGTCCGCAGTCTCGTGATCTGCTTAGATAAGACTCGGCTATCGGATAGATATCTGACAACAACTACTCAACCAATTTCTGACCCCACCGACCTGGCACCCTGCAGTATATCAACAACTTGCGGCGAAGGTCGACAGACTCCACATCGTTCCAGAGGCGAGGGTTGCGCCTTCTCATTTCATCAGCACTCGACCTCACATTCTGTTGCACATCGGCGTCTCCTTCGGCCTCACCTCCTTCGATACACAATCAACTCACCTTTCCTGTGGAGCTTGTGTTCTCATTGCCGTCCCCAACACAGCTCTCACGGTTTGTGCCTCTTGAATCATGGCGTCCGCGGCCGCCTCCAATGTCGAAGAAGCCTGGAAGCTTTCATCTACGACCGGATCCTCCAAAAGCAACTATCCCAACATCGATGACGTAGATCTTGGTTTTGTCCTTCCCTCCCTGCCCACGAACGCTGCCGAAGCAGAGAGCGTGGTGCACCAGCTGCTGGAGCCCGGTGGTCTCCCTTCACGCGAGGAGTACTACATGCCATTCGACGGCCTGCGCAAGAACAGACTAGTCTTCAAGATATTCCGAACCCTGCTAGAGTGCTTGAATCAGTGGTCGCTGGCGAATCCCGAAGAGGCCACAGCCGTCGTGGGTGGAAGGCCGGTACGGAAGTACCAGATCGGACCGCTTCCAGTTGCGTTCGCCACAGGAACCACACGCCGTGAGAACTTCAACTCCTGGTACAACAGCCTGGACGAGAGCGTCAGAGCGGGAACGGAGATCCAAGACTTCATGCTGGAAGAACAGCGCGCATGCGCCACCGTTCCGGAAGCTATATTCGCCCATCGCGGAAGCTCCACGAATATGTATCTCTGTACCACGCAGGACCACCCGGCGTTCGGACAATCCTTCTCCATGCGAAGCCTGCGCGATATGGATCCCGACGCGTATAATGACCGGTTAGATGATGATGCGGCGAGGGAGCAACATGCCGGGAGGCGCGGCAGCGGCCATGACTTCGTTGTCTTGATCGACGAACACCACCAGGCGTTCATATACGACCCGTCGTTTGATTACAACTACTGGAACGACAGGAAGCCAGAGCAGATGCGTCTGGGCCATGCGCCTTTCCTCAGCCGTGCTCGAGACTTGTTTTGCGCCTTGACAAGCAAGCAGGGAGGGCGCGAGAAAGCCTTGAACAGGGTCGTCATCGTCGGTGGCGGGGGACATGAGATTGACCATTGTCGTCCAATGGCCATCAAGTGGTTTGTTGCGAGGGTGGCCCAGTGGATGGGAGTGCGGGTCGAAGGAGTCCCATCCAGTCCTGTTGAGTTTGCAGAAGGCGCGCTCACTATTGAGCTGAAACGCTAGAATCCTCTTTCACTCTTTTGAGCTTCACGATGGAACAGGTAATCAGGGCCGAGTTGGGTTTCACCGTGGGGATTCGGATTGCAAGCCTGGGATATGATATCAGTAATATCCCCCTTCGGAACAAGCGTATAACCAACACCACTTTTTTCACATATTTTTTTGCAGAAAAAGACTTCTCTTTTACAAATACCATCCTTACAGGGTAACGCTGAGCGTTTCGGTGATGGTAAGAATGGAGGATAAGCCCCGTGTCCCTTTGATCTCCCAGCGCGGCCAGCCTTCGGCCCAGCTGCGTGCCTTTTGAAAACCACGAGGCTTTGCCTCACGAAGAAGGTAGAGATGTAATTCGGCAGAAAATTAGTCAATAAAGTTCAAGGTTCATCATTCAAGGACTTTGACGAAAACGGCCCGGGTTGGTTGAGAAGTGGATGTAGCGATAGCGTTGCTGAAAGGAACTTCCTTCGAAAGGCCATTCTACCAAGCCGGTGCAAGATGCCGTTTCCTGACTCCCAGCTCTTCGGTCATGCAGGACTACCATGAGAGATGATACAGGAACTTCTGCTAACAGCCGGCTCATACAACTTGGCCACGGCAAGCTCTCGTGCCGCTTCTTGAAGCTAAGATAGGCCCCAACTCAAAAGCCACCTTATCGCTCATCTGATCTACAACTGAGAAACCCGGTCCCCAAAGCTGCGAGCACTCTGATTCCTAAGATGGCGAGAGCACCGAAACCTCTCATGGGTGCGGTCACTGACGCACTACAGAGAAGGCAGAACTAACGTACCGCCAGTGCTGGTCTGAAGACTCTTCGCTCCTCGCCATAGCACGCTGGACATAGATGTGTGAGCCAGATGCTGTTCCGCAACCGCTGCTGCTAACGACACTGCAAGAGGCGCTTCCACAGACACACCCCTGAGACCTCAGCATTGACCCCCCTCGTCTTAACACTTTTCGACGACGCGGCTGATCTCGCGTTGCTTGTTGATACCGACAACGACAGGACCGTAGTACCAACAATAGGAAACCAAACGTGCAGCGGCCCCATCGTAACTCTCAACGGCTCCGCCACACCCACAGCCCCACAGGCAGACCCTCCATGAAAGGGTCCCCGTCCCCACTGACAGGGGTTCACAGCCGTCCAGGAAGACTTCCTCGCAAGCTCGGGTGTGTAGGGAAATCCGCTCAAAGCGGCACTTCCGATTCTGCCACCAAGTCCTACATCTTAGCAGAGGCATCGAAACTCTAGGAGTCCGTTATATATTACTAATAGTGATGATATTCAAAGAAAGAAGACTGGGATGTATCAAAGTTACGTGAGAGTTCTGCTGAACTTTAATCGGTACTCTGCATTAAGAATTAGAAGACGGTTGAATGACTACTCTAGATGTGAAAGATAATTTACTCAAGACCTACCTACAAGACTTGAGTGAGCGATTCTACTACGTCACATCTCAGTTCTATATCGTTTCATTTTATAAAATTATCCCTTCTCCTAGAGAACGGACATCAGCTCACGTTACACACTCCGGCCATTCTCGCCAGTTTCGTACCGGGAACTCCCGGAGGGAACACAGAGACAGTCTCATGAACAGCCGACTTGCATCAGAATTTTGGAAATGAGATCGGTAGCTGTTGAATAAAGAAAAAGGCGGGCCCACGCAATCACTTGTGTTGGCTTCGCTCCTTGAATTCTGAAAGTAGCTCACCCTCCAGCTCTTCTAACAGCTACGCGCTAGCATAGCTGGTGATCCGAAGGGCTGTAAACGTCATACTAGATGTAAAGGAAGAAGCTCTGGACTTTTTGGCAATCTTCTATTAAGAGATTGGCAAACTTGTAAGCGATCGGGTTTGCGCTTCTCATTATGCTCTACAGAGATGGCTAATATATTGGTTTTCCTACATCAAACGCAGCCTTAACAATACAAAGCTTTCCAGAATAACCTGTCCGTTGGCCTCCAACGACGCACCAGTACTTCTTATTAGCGTTCGGAGATGGAGGACATTCTAATGGATGAATAAAGCATGCTAAAGGATAGCATTTGCGCAGAGAATCTGACTGGGCGCCTGTAACCGTCTCGATTAAAGTACCTCCGAGAGATCCAATAAATACTCGCAGTTTTTTCTACGTCAAATTTCCTTAGCACGGCGCTAGGACTTCTAAATTTCTAGGTTGAACTAGAAGGCCATTTAATCAGTCTATTTAGGAAAGAATTGATTCAAGGGTCTAAGCAAGCCGTTCAACCAATCTTGTACACAGGCCGGCCCGGGAGCATCAATTATTCCTAAGAATCCTTCTCTAGGACGGATTGTTTCTAGGACTTCTTTTATAGGAATAATTAGTGTTAGGAAGAAATTCCTAGGACTAATTGATACTAGGGTAGAATCCCTAGGACTAATTAGTCTTAGGACGGAGTTCCTAGGAATAATTAATCATAGGAAGAAATTCCTAGGAACTACTAGTCCTGGGAATTTCGTCTTGAGACGTGTGAAACGAACTTTTGCAGTAAGACCAGCAGGACAGCCGAGCCAGCAATGAGGTAGACAGAGGGGCAGCTGCACGGCCGATCAAACGCAATAATTGTCGGCGCCCTGGTAGTGGCTGGATAGAACGATTCGGCTGGAATCGTCAATTCAGGACCTCTGCCAGCTCGAGACATCGCTCCGCATTTTCTCTGCCCTCATCGACTTGCATCGGCGCAGGAGAATGCGGGTAAGCAGCGGGGGGGCCCAGTCAGACCCGGCCCTGGGCTTCTTAGATGTGGAGTAGAACATCAACGTCGGGCGGCATGCCATCTTTCGGTACGGGTTGGAAGATGCAAGTCCCTGACTCCGCCGCTTTGCCATTCCGCTTCTATAGGTATTTGGCGTTGATGTAGTTGTTAATACTTTAGTCGTGCAATGATTCCCTGATTAGAAACTAGGCTTGCGGTAATGGCAAACAAGGAGGAAGAGTACACAAGGCTACGCGGACGTCACTAGACTGCGCCGGGCCCTGCTGGTAGCCTTTAGTCGTTGCCTTGAACCTTCGTTGGGTTACTGGGCGTGCGTACGCACTTGCATATTCTCCGACGGGAGATGATAGAACGCTGGGCGCTGGTAAACCTCTACGCGCTGCTGATCGTCTTGGTGGTAGGGTGCCTGATTCTCTTGCTGGTAAGGCGCCGGGTGCTGCTGATGGTCGGGCGTTAGTCGTCGCGGCCTTCGTCGGGTCGCCGATGCGCGTACGTACCTGAACATTCTCCTGCAGATAGTGGGCATAGTAGAACCGGACCTGACCGTCGATCTAACATCTGGGGCTGATGCGGTTGCGACGACGTTTGTCCGTGCTGACAGCTATGCCGCGACAGATGTAGTCTTGTCGTTGCATGCTACCAAAGCCTTGAGGAGCGGCGCAGTCTGGTGAAAGAAATAACCTTGGGGAGAGCAAGCCTTATATCTGTCTTCAGCCCTGCCGTCTATTGCACCTGAGCCTCCGATGCTGTCCGGATCATCGGCTTCGACCTTTCGAGCCTGGCCAACCCGAAACCGACCAATCAGGAGCCGTTTACTCGTCAACTCCGACCCCCTCCCAATCCGGAGCCTTCGGCTCCTCCGCCTCAATCCTGACAGTAATGTCCGTCATATCATATCATGTCGGAGTCTTGGGGGTCGCCCTGTTCCCCACAGCCAGCCACCCCGCGTGCGGCGCGAAAGAGACTCTATCCGTCGTCCTGCAGTCAGCGTCAGTGCTCTGGAGGCTACCACAAATGCCAACGCCACCAAATTCGATGACACGGGATATCTTCAGTGCCACGGTATCGGTACCTTAGCGGGAGATCCCGTTAAAGTGACTTCGGCAGAGGACGCTTGGCAGAGCAGTCTTGAATTGTTGGTTTGTCGTGTCCACTGTTCCCGGGTCTGAGCTACACATTACAGATATCAGGTAAACGCAGATCAAGGGCAATCTTGGACACCCAGAGCCATCTGCTTGCTTTAGTGTCACTACTACCCGGATTTTCCGACGGTGAGAAAACGAATAGCCTAAACATGCACTTGTGAGTACTGAGCTTGAACGGATGATGGATGCGCCTAATCGGCCAAAATTGATGAATGAATGAATTGCTTGCTTGGTTGCCGAGACGTTCGTGGTATTAAGCCTAAGACGTCTCCGAATGAATGACTAAGCTAATATACTATTCAATGATAGATAACGTAGGTGATTGAGCTCATTCTCCATCACAGCTTAACTGAACTCAACGCAACAGCGAAGAAAGGATCGTAGATCAAGAACCTGCGGACCATCGCTCAAGCCCAGGCGAAGTACTGGGCGCCAGAGCTATACATAACCGAGTCCCACCAGCTCTGCAGGTGCCAGGTAATTCCGGTATTAGTAGCCTGAGACTGGCTCAGGCGCAGACGCAAGTTCTTGCTGTGGTCGTAGTCGAGGCTGTCGAGCGCCATCATGACCTTGGGCGGCCTGCTGAAGGCCTTGTCGAAGGTGACGGTACTCGAGTTCTCGGCGCGCGGCTGGTTCCAGGGCCGCACGTCCATGGTGTTGAACTTGCCGCTTGTGACGTCGGGCTGGTCGGCTGGGTAGGCGAGCCAGGTGACGCCGGCGCTGTAGAGGATGGAGTCGGCCCAGGAGTCGACGTGGACGGTGAAGCCGTTGGTGTCGACGTCGGTGGCGTAGACGCGGATGCGCCAGTTGCGCAAGCGGTCCATGTCGAGGGACTGCAGGAAGGTGACGACCTTGGGGGCGAGGCGGAAGGGCTTGGCGAAGTTGATGCGCTTGCTGTGCTTGTGCTGTGGAATGTACCAGGGGCGTGACTCCTGCGTGTTGTACGTGCCCGTCTGGAGGTAGTCGAAGCGCGAACTGCTGCGCTCGAGCCAGGTGAGCGAGGCTGAGTAGAGCACTGTGTCGGCCCAGCTGTCGATGGACGCCGTGAACTTCTCTTGGGTGGCGTTGCTGGAGAGGGCACGGATGCGGATGTTGGCCTTCTGGTCAATGTCCAGGGACGTGAGGCCCATCGGGAGCTGCGGCACCTCGTTGTACGTGTTGTAGTAGCAGATGCTCTTCGAGTTGTTGGCCTGAGGCTTGTCCCACGGGCGGACCTCCATGGTATTGAAGATGCCGGCGTCGTAGTCGTCTCCCGGGTAGCAGAACTTGATGTATGCCTTGTCGGAGTTGGACAACTTGGTGTTGAAGCTGGTGCCCTTGCCGTTCGTGGTCCACTCGGGAGGGAAATAGTAGAGCATGATACTCTCTCCGTCAAAGTCAGTCGCAGAGGTCTCTTCGAGGGTGTACACAGTGAACATGTTGTGGTCGACCGTGTCTCGGGACCAGTTGTTGGGCGGGCCGCCAAGGCTCTTGTAGACTGCCTCCTTGTCCCAGGGAATACTAGCCATGGGGCTCTCGTGCTCATGGACGGCGCCTAGGGCGTGGCCAAACTCGTGCAGGATGACTTGACGGAGTTCACCATCATCTCTGTTGTCGTTAATCCAGCCCAAATTCATGGATGCCTCGCCACGATCAATAGCGGCGAGGCAGTCAGTGCCGAGGTAGGAGTAAGATCCACCGTCGGGCTGGAACGAGACCCAGATCTCCTTGGCACCAGACTCCACAAACTTAAACTTGATGTTGGCATACTGGGTCCACTCCGGAGCGAACTTCTTCACTTGGTCCTAAAACATGAGTTGGCATCTCTCGTGAACCTGAGTAGTCTACTGGCCAGATCAAACCTGCTGCCATTGAGAGCCTCCTTGGAAGGCAATACGAAGCTCGCGACCGGGCTTCCAGAACTTCCGGGTCATCATGGCAAGACCCAAGGGACCGCCAGGCGCATTGGGCGCCGGGGGAAGGGTGAGAGCTCCATTTCGGGGATTCTCCTTGACCGCATTGGAGACGCTCTCCTTAGAGGGGATCGAGCGGTGATCCTGCACCCCGAGAACCTTGGTGAAGCAGACACGGGAGTGCACTGGATTAACCATTTTGGACGAGTGTTTGGACGGAGGTCGAAAAGGTGCAGAGTCAAAGCAAATGATCTTCTTGATATCGTCTGAAGGACCTGTGTAGTCTGACATGATTTGTTCTCGAGGGAGGAATGGGCGTTTATAGCCAAGCCTCGTTTCACTCAAATGGGAGACGGGCTGGCCCGGGAAGGGAGCGTGCGTGTGCAGGTGAGCTCTTCTGTTTTGCAAGGAAAAGTGATGGCGCGTCTCCACTCTGCGGCGCGCATCTTTTCCCGCAAATTTCGTTATGAACCTGTGCGCAGGCCAATCCGATTGGCTGAAAGTCGTTATCAGGCAGGTGAGTTCGGCGCCGTGGTCCGTGTTGCGATTGACAGAGCGCAGGGTTTTCATCTACAGATGGGTATTGCAGCCGGTGGTTAGCGCAAAGATTACGGAGGCTTGAATGCATGGGTATTTTCCCAAAGTCTGGTCTGTGATAAGTCGAAATGACCTCGTCACACAGGAAAAACAACTCCACGCTAAGCACCGGCTGCAATACCCATCTGTAATCACTGGTCCTCCAGACCTGTTTCATCGGAGCGCACCATGGGAGCCTCAGTGTGATGGTGGGATGATGTGATGCGCACCGGTCCCAGAATCGGCACGAATCCTGGGCAGGCAACAGGAGGGAAGTAGCACGGCAGCGCAGTTAGGCAAAAAGGCATTGTGAAGCGCGGGAGGAAACATACTCGAGGCCCCTTCGAGGTTTAGGAGAGATTGCACCGGCCATGACGACGATGAAACGCCCTCAGCGGGATGTGCGACGGCGATAAGCAAGAAGGACCGCTCATTGGTCGAAGCGGCAGTGCACCCGTTGCAGAACCGGGCTTTGGTGACGACTGACGGCAGGTCACGAGCGAAAGTGTGCGGTGTTGGGCCAAGCTGGTCAGGGTCACGCGTGCACTGCTGCGCTGCGCCTTTTTAACCCAGGCAGCGGTGATTGGCTCGCGGTGCTCAGCGCCCAAACGGGCCCAGCGTGCATAGCTGTATCTGGTATATAGCGTCTGGGGCTGCTTTGTCGCACGCGTGCTAGGCTACAGGTGCGACGACGCATTGAAAGCTGCACCGCGAGCATCGCTACTATATGCCAAGCGCGGTGGCTAGCCGGCGAGACGCCTGCGCCGCATGCTATTGGCTGGCGCCCGCAGCGAGGAGGTCGTGGTCGATGAAGCACTACCCGTGCCCAAGGGCTCGCTCGCGTCGCTCGCTTCTGTCCAATCATTTGCTCGCAGGCTCGCTCCACTCATGGACCACGGACTACAGTCCGTGCCCGCCGGCTCAATGACCCTTACCGGCTCAATGACCTCGCTAGCTACTCTACCACCTCCTGGACCCCTATTATAGCTACTATGCCCCCCTAGGCGTATCACAAGGAGGAGGAGATCATTGCTAAGATCCTCTAGCGTTATCCTACCCTAGAAAAGCGCAATTTAGCCTAACTAGCGCGTTAATATCGCGTGAATTACTAAAAGCTAAAGCGACGCGCTAGAGGCCTTAGTAGTAAATCTACGCGTCCCCTAACCAATAGGCTGCTTACTAATAAACAAGACGCGGCTCTCTACGCGTATATAGATGCCCTTAATTAAATGCAATAGCTAATTACGCGTTATCTCGTTAAAAACGTGGCTAACCGTATTATCGCGTAGAACGCGTCTTCTATAGCTAAACCGCGCGTCGTAGACGAACATTAGGTCTACCGCTGGCTATAACGTTATCCTAAGTACTCTTTACGTAGGTTCTCGTAGCTAGATCTTAGTAGAAGTATAGTATATAACGAGAAGGTGGTTAGAGCCTAGTTTAACTAATATAAGCGTATTTATAAAAAGTATTCGATCCTTCTAGATGACCGCTATAATATAGATAAGATAGGCTTTCGAATTAGCGTAGGCGAGGACTAATAGATCTTAACTAGAGAGCTAGAGAGGAAGATCTACCTACCTAATAGCTATAACTAGACGTTAGTTACTATTAAGGAGATAATCTGCGCAAATAGAGACGTCCTACTACTAATAATAATCCTCTCTAGCAAGTAAATACCTTAAAATTAGATTACTAAGATACTAGATAGCGAAACCCTACTTGCTATATTAGAGACTAGGTACTTAAATAACGTACTTGCGCTCGTTTTTATACAGCGCTTTTATAAAGTCTCTTTAAGGCGCTAAAAGAGCCTTTAGCGCCTACTTATCTTCGATGGTTTTAGCTCGTATACTACGTAAGAGATTATATAATTTGCGGACCGCTAGAAGATCATTCTACTACGTCTCCCTACGCACTTAATATACTTTCTTTAGCCCCTAGATGTTATAGTATTCTAGCTATATAAGTACTTTTATAAATAGGCTGTAAATAAGGCTACTAGAACTAGCTATTAGGACTTTAATAAGGTCGAATTTCTATACGCAATTAAGGGTATTTAGAAGAAGACTTTTAAGCCTAAGATGGTTAAGTCTACCTAGAAGAAGACTAGCCTATAGCCTGTTAATAGATAGGTGAGTAATTGTATATAAAGTAGGCTTATAAGGTCTATCTTAAGGCCTGCTAACTTCTTAGATAATCTTCTCCTATCTTAGAACTATAAATCCTATACTAACTTGGCTAGCAACACCTCTAGCGGCTACTCCAGCGTAGGTAAAGACTCTACAGACTATCTAGACCTTCTAGCATATATTATAAAGCATCCGCAAGGCCGTAGTTAATACAACTTACCTAAATAAGGCGCTGGATTACGATATTATTAAAGGGATAGTTAAATTTACGAAAGGCGCTCTTATATAGATTAAGGTAGGTGTACTAGCTATAAAAAGCCTTATAGATATTACTACTATATAATAGGCACGTAAAAAGTAGTAGGCTAAATCACGCAAGATTCTAATATAAGGCGGCCGGCTTCTAGTTAAAGATGCACGCCTAATAGTATAGAATGATAAGAAAGAGTAGTTAGAATAGGTATATAGGCGCGTACGCATACTAACGCGTAAGTTAATAGAAGAGTAGAACCGGAAGTAGAAGGAGTTTCTTAACCAGATACTAAGAGCCTCTAAAGTATATAGAAAGAGGGTTATAGGGTACTATAAGAGTATAGAGGACCTTAAGGGCGTCTATAAGCGGATAAAAGTCTATAAAGGCGTTGGTATACGGGATTTAGATAAGTATACTAAAGAAGTTACCTAGTAGAAGGGCCTCCTAGTTAGTTTAACTAGCTATGTATATACTAAAACCTTCTAGATATAGCGTAATTTTGTAGAAAGTAACTGCGGTAATCTTATAGACCTAGAAGATCTATAGAGAGGTGTACTACGCCTTATAGTTGTTAAGTAGATATTAAATTAAGTAATTTAAGATCATTAAGCTGGTAAGGGTCATTAAGCCGGCGGGCACGGACTGTAGTCCATGATCTATGAGTGGAGCGAGCCTGCGAGCGAATGATTGGACAGAGCGAAGCGACGCCTTGGGCACGGGTAGTCCACATGTAGCTTAATGAATCTTCCGGCCCGCCCCGCCCGCTGCCGCCTGCCCCGCCCGCCCCATCAAATCTCTGTTTTACCGCTTGTAGCAACGCTGCACACCGTACAGTCGCTGCAACTTTCTCAAATTCTGTGAGCGCTTTGAAACAAGCACAGCAAGGTTGGAGGAACATTTGCATCAAATTTGGTCCGTCCGGCGTCGTTGCGCAGTGGTGCGAGTGGTCCTGGCGAATTTCATGATTGGAACTGCGACTACGGCGTAGTCGCAGTTTTCGGTAGAACGTCGGTAGACGAAGCCTCCACCGCGCGCGCGCGCTCCACCTTTGCAACTCAACATCACTTACCATTCATTTAGTTGTACCCTTGACAATCACCCGGGATCCCACCATCACGAGCCAGCATCCGTCGCTCTTTTCGATTTAGCTTCGCCACCTATAGCCAATCTCAGACCGATGAGTGATGTCCGCGTCGCTGTGGTGAACGCGACCGAGCGCAACTTCGAATTCGACGACATCAGTATGGTGAGACGCAGGTTGCCGAGAGCTTGTCTGGGCGATGGGGCGACAAGTGGTCGAGGCTTTTGCTCGGGGAGATTGAGCCCGGTAGACATTACAAAGCGGGACCGCTGCATGACTCGCTCAGAGGGGCCATGGCTGGTGGTGATGGGGAGCGGGGTGCGGCTTATGTGAGAAGCAGAGAGCCTGGGGGCCCTCCAACCGCAGCTATCCACCAATGACACCACACCCTCTTTCTGAAGAAACCGCGCAGCATATATTACTGCAGTGGTTGCCACCAAACGTGCCTTGTTGAGATGACGGACGCGTCATGACTCTAGCGCCATTCCCAAAGAGATGACACAGGCGCAGCCCTTCCCGCTTGGAGCGCCAATCCGCGGCGCCGTCGAGGACGACATGGGCTATTGTGAGCAGTCGCAACGCATAGTTAACCATGGGGGTCGTGCCTTGGCGGTTCAATGGGACGTGGGGCATGATCAGCCTGATGACGATCCTATTAGGGCTACAAAGTTGTCGTATAAGATTGAAACACGTCATAACATATATGGCTACATAAGTGAGGCTGTCTTGACTACGTTCGTACAAGCAAAAAGCAAATTAGTATGAGCAGAAAAACAGGTATGGTCTCACCTTGCATATGCGGGAGAAACCCGATAAGTGCTATATAAGCGAGGCTGACCTCACGAATACGTTCGTACAAGGAAAAAGCAAGTTAGTATAAGCAGAGAAACAGGTATATTCTCACCTTGCATATGTGGAGGAAACTCGATAGGTCTGTATTTGCTACTATTGCTGCAGTTCGATCTGACCATGCATACGATCCCTACCATTAGTCCTTTAAATGTTGAGTTTGCTAATTTGGAGGCTTTAGATTAGTTTTCTTATACTTTAAATAACTAGTGCATAACGAAGAGCTATTCAAATAGCTCTAATCGCTCTTATTCCCTCGTATTTTCAACAATCAACAATCTTTTTGTTTCAACAGATCGTTAGATTTTCTATCTGGAAGCCGACCTAATTCTTTTTCTCACTCACCTAAACGATGGATGATCGCGGGAAGCAAATTCCTAAAGGTCGGGAAGGCATTCCTCTAGACCCTAGCGCCATCATTATGCCTGCAGATGAACAGTCGGGAAGCAATTACTTTGTTTATATGATCAAGCGTTACGATGAACTGCGTCGAACAGAAAATGTCATCGTCAACACGTACGAGGACCTACCCTTGAACGAGGATGATCACGACCAACCGCTATGCGAGTTTTGCCAATTTTTGCAGTTCGACGATTCCAAACATGATCCACAAGAAAGGATACCGCTTTTCCTCGGCAGCATTGATCGCAAAGTCGAACCCTCTTCCCGAAGTGACGGAAAAATACGCGAGTTCATGTCCGTCCCAGTACCATTTAGGAGGTTGGACACTTTGCCAAATCTTCCCTTGATTTCAGTCAACAGCAAATGTTCTTTCTGCTTGCTCTTGAAGCGGGCACTACAGCGCCATTGGCTTGTAAATAACACTTCGACGGAAGCTGGGATCTTAATCTCCGAGGCTGAGTACCACTGGCATACTGAGGAGAAAACCGATAAGGAGATGAAGGAGGAACATACCCACGGCTCGTTGAATCTGCTTTCGCTCCTGATCCGAGTGGTAAACAACGAGCCTTTTAAGTTGTGGTTCAAGATCAGTGGTGTTGACGGTACGTATATGCAGCCTTTGCGCTGAGGCATAGCTGACCTTCCGGTACCGTAGACTATATCACAATGTGGCTCGGCATCTCCAAAAGGCCGCCCCTCCAATTTAATGACACTGGGCAGAGATTGAGTCTCTGGGTAACCAAGCACACCACGTCCTGCAAGGCTTGTCAATCAGCACCACAACGAGGAAAGCCTCCAAAGCGGCTTATTCATGTGGGCGCTTCATCCAGAGACGAGCCGCACCTGATCATCAGTGATGAGCACGACATCTACAGTCATGAACAGAACATATTTCCGGGATATCTAATCCTTAGCTATTGCTGGGGGACGCCTCAGGATATGAAGGGCAAAACAACGAAAGAAAATGTTGACGATTACCTTCGCAAAATACCCATGGAAACGTTCTCCGCCACATGTCGCGACGCAGTCACTGTCACTCGATCCCTCGGTTTTCGTTATCTCTGGATTGACGCTTTCTGCATCCTCCAAGATAGTCGAGAAGATTGGCATAGTGAGGCTGGTGAAATGGTTAACGCCTACAAGAACGCATTCTTAACGATTGTTGCGCTCCGAAGTCAGTCTTGCCATGAAGGATTCTTAGGAATGAGCCCAAGAGGTGCAATAATCCCTTTCGAGTCTAAGGTCGTGGAAAAAGCTCAGGGACGATACTGGGTGCACGAGATACAGCCGGATCCTAACAATCGGTCCCAGACACCTTTCCAGGAACGCGTTCGGCTGTCAAAACCGCGAAAAGATCTATTGCGGAGAGAAAGAAAGATTTCAAGATGGGTTACTCGAGGCTGGACATTCCAAGAGGACCTCATGTCCCTGAAAAAGCTCGTCTTCGGCTTAGAATCGACGTATTTCCAGTGCGGCCCAGCTATTTATGCAGAAGATGGGGGTGAGCCGAATACTACTATAGCGCTCGATGGTGCCAATGGTTACTTCTTACTACCCGGTAAGGATGAAGTCAAGCATGAAGGCAAGAAAACGATAATTGGACTTCATTGGTACGACCTCATCCAATCGTACTCGAAAAGGGAACTCACGAAGCCGACGGACCGACTACCTGCAATTTCTTCACTCGCTCGAGCAATCAACGAAATAATTGAGGATCGATACGTGGCAGGCCTCTTCATCTCGGATCTTTCGCGGGGCCTCATGTGGGCGAGGGATTCGAGATCCAAATCGCAAGGATTTGATGCCCATTGCCAGGAGTCGTTTTTCACGTCAACCTATGCTGCTCCTTCATGGAGCTGGGCTTCTTCAAATGGCGGTATTTCATACACTTTGCCATCCTTTTTGAACAGTGCATTCGAAGAGGTTCATTGTGGAATTCGTGTTGATGTTGAGGACCACAAAGAAAATCGGTATGGTCTCACAAAGCGAGCCACTCTCTTTGTAACCACGAGAGCACATTACTGCCGACCCATAAGGTTTCAATCAATGGAACGGGAAAAGTGGGCGTTTGAGGATCGTGATGGACTCCAGGCCAATCTCTCGATCGATTGGACGATGCAGTTACCAGAACTCCAGCGCATCTCAACCATGACCAAAGACGATTGGAATCGGGAATCCGAACCGTTACATCATATGCATCTCTTACCGTTGCTCGTAGGTGAACTTATCATTGCCCACTATAGCGAAGGACTTCAAGAGCGCCTCTGGGGCCTAATTGTGGTTCCCTATCGTAGCTCCAATGGGAAGGATGTTTGGATCAGAGCTGGGATATTCGCGTGCTATGACAGTCACGGGGGTCAGAAGGCCAGGGCACATTTTGAAAGGCTTGAGGAGAAGACCTTTGAAATTGTTTAACGCTATTCGCTCTTGTTTTAGGTTAGGCTTTTCATATGCTACACTCTTAGGACCAAGTTTATTAGGCAATGAGTAATGAATGACTTTGTACCCGTATAAATAAAGAGAAATTAGTAAAGAGAAGAAAAAAAGAAAGAGAGATATTAGGGGGACGTTTTGCGAATACCAACTGCTAAGATAAGTTGTAATATAGTAGATCGGTCCAATAAAGGAATGAATGAGTAATAATCGGGGTTCGTACGAACCCCAAGAAAGCGGACGGCAACAGGCAAGAGAGCAACAAGTGAGAGCGCGCCTACCACAGAGGGAGGTGAGCATAATGATGCCGGAGCCCGAGGGCTCGATGGCGGAGACGACGGGCTGGAGAGCGGGGAGCTGAAGCCGGCGGCAACGCGGCACAGACAAGCCTCGCACACGGTCTTGGTCATTCACGCGCATGCCGGAGATCCGAGAAGATAGGGCGACTGCCTGAAAAACACGAGCGCTTTACAGCATTGCGAGACGTTGCAGTCATCTGAGAGCGCAGGAGGATAGACTCGCACCACAATGATGGCGTCATCACTACTCCATTATATTACCATTTGCGGCTCTCGTGCTTCCGTCCGCAGAAGAAGCCAGGCACGATACGCTGGGCGGTTCCTATGGTAGAGACGTGTCGTGTAATGCCAAAGACGACGAAATGCTACCTGAGGTCGAATCCATCCCGCGGAATGCGAGCGGCGGAAGCCAGATCATCCAGGCCAAGGGCCGGTCAGGAGGAAGGGAGAAGCGCTCACCTTGTTCAACAGCTCGCTGGATGACGGTCTGGAAGACGCCTTGCGAGAGTGCATCGACGAGCAGCCCAACAGCAACGAACCATTTTCACAACACCACCACCGACACATCGCCTCCGCCCGAAGCCAGGTCAGATTACTGCTAGACCTCCGCTACCTCGTCGCAGCAGCGCGACAGACGAGCTTAGCCTACGAACAGGACACCATCAGCGGCGGCGCACCGGCACAATAGCAGCAGCAGTCCTATCAATGCCGGCACCGCCCTCCCATAGCTTCTTCCCCGCCGGCGGTCGTAGATATTCAGACGCTGTGGCGGATTATTGCTTAGGCGTGAGGACGACAAGACTGCAGCGCCGAGGTGGCAAGAGCGGCCGCCGGACATGGACCAAATGAGAGGAGTCCGAGACCGCGGTCGGCTTGGGGCAGTAGCGTGGTGGGCTGGGGGAGTAGAGAGGGAAAGACCGACGGTTGCTCCTCCTCGTAGTTCATGTGATGGGTTGTTGGTAAAGACTTGTGATAGAAGGCGGAGCAGGGAGTGCTGCCGGTATGTCTATTGTGTCCGGCGGGGAGACAAGATAAGGGTTGCGGTGTGATGCGAGCGAGGACGGCGGGAATAAGAACGCTGGTAGATTGCCAGCAGCTGGTGAACAATGGTTACGCCAAGAGCAGCAATGGTTGCGCCAAGACCAGCAATTGTTGCGCTAGGGCCAGCATTGTTGCGCGAAGGAGAACAATAGTTGCACTAAGGCCAGCAATGGTTGCACTAAGGCCAGCAATGGTTGCGCTAGGACCGGCAATGCTTGCACTAAGTAGGACAAGCAATAGTTGCTACTCAGGCAGAATAACCTCCACGGACGCACGCGCGCACCACCACCACCACCACCACTTCCTCCTCCTCCTCCCCCTCCTCCTCTTCCTCCTCCTGCTTCCGCTGATCAATCCGTCCCATTTTCCTCGGCCCAGCTAAGCTTACTCTAACGTAGTCCCCACCGCAGACACCGCATGGCACACTCCAACCCTCAGCTTGTCGTGGACGACACGGAAGGCAGACACGCCGTCGGTGGGGTAACTGGAATGCTGTAGGATGGCGATCTTCACCCAACAGGGTATCACCAGATTGTGCACGATGAATGAGAAATGTCTGGTATGTCTACACGTAGCAAGAAGCCCAAGAGGTGGCCTTGGACTGAGGTCGAGCACATGTCATAAGATCTGATTCCTTTTTCCATCTCCGCCGACGATGTCTACCTCGCCGGATATAAAGTTCTTCGACGCTTCTCGACGTAGGATAGCGCACACTCCGCCGCCCGCACGTCGCCCACATCCTCGCGTACCGCACACTGTCATCGATCGCCACGTTTCCATGTGTAGATTACAGTGTCGTATGTACATAGAAGTGGAGATGCGGAGGGCGGTGCTACTCAGCGCCCTTATCCTTCTCCTCGGTGCCCAGAGAAGGCGTCAAGAACCACGCCAACCAAAGCGTCAAGAACCACGCCGGCAAAGACGTCCATAATGGCGTCGGTCAGCTGGTCGTTGTCGTCTTCAGTCGCGTTAAGAAGGGACGAGCCCATCCACCACACGCCGCCGGCCAGCGCTCCGGCGACGAAGAGGCCCAGCGGCGAGGTCAGCCCGCCGGCGGCGACGACTGCCCTGCCCTGTTAGCCAAGGTCAAGGGCCGGGGGAGGAAGGGGGAAGAGCTCACTTTGTTCGAGGGCTAGCTGGATGACCGAACGGAACGCGTTCTGGAAGGCGAGTAGCAGGAGGGCATCGGCGAGCAGATCGGCGGCCTCGTCGACGTAGCGGTGGGGCATGGTTGTTTGGCGTCCGTCTTCTGCGCGAGCGTGGCGCCGCTGTCTTTAGGAGTTCTCGCGGCGGCCAAGAGTCTCGCTGGTTCTACTTACGCCTTTGTCTCTCTGGGCCCCGGCGCACGCCTTTGTTGCGCGTCTTTGTCGCGCGGCCAGCAGTGAATGGAGGAGGTTGAGCGTCTTTGTCTCGCCGCTGGGAGAAGATCAGGGTGTGCAGTAAGCAAACAATGGACTGATTTGACTATTGCTTTATTTTTGTACAAGTTTCCTTAGAGCTGTTGACATTGTAATACTTCTTTTGCATACTAACTTAGTAGTTTATAGTTCTTACTCGGAGCCTGTCGTTGTTCTGTAACAATCAAGCAGGGTCTATGATTTGTTTACTGCACACCCTGGAGTAGATGCAGTATATATAGGAGGTCGCGCTCCATCATTTCTCCTCCAAGCACATCAGGTCATCCACCCTCCACAACACACCACCACTCTCCCAACATAGGCTCCATCAGCTCCAACACGACAAACACCACCAACGAGGGCGGAGAAGCCATCAAACAGCGCATCACGCACAAACGGAAGCCACTCGCCAACATGCAGCGCTCTTCTCGTCCCACGAAGGAAACAGGAAGTGGGTATGCAGTCCAGAGCAAAACACCAAGCAAGCACACGAAAGCTGATAACACGACGCAGAAGGGCGCCGCCCACGACGGTGCGCGGCCGCGGACAGAGCGCGCTCGAAATTCAAAAGACGACGAATTAGAGGATTGGCTGCGCTGGGTCGCATTCGGCGCGGTGCTACTACTACTACCACTACTACTATGGCTGATCAAGAGGGCGGCGATGATCGGGATAATGGCGGTGATAGTGGCAAAGGAGCAGGGCTCGATTAAGGCCGGCGTACTGGAGGGCCTGAATTGCGCCTTCCTAGAGGGCCTGGAGGCGCGGATGCTGCAGGCCCTTGCGCCGCACGCGATGGCGGCGAGGATGTGGAGGTGGGGGCCACTGGCGACGACGGTGGAGGTGTGGGCGGTAGTGGCGCCGGCGATGGTGGCGGTTATGTGGGCGCTGGGCGCGCCGGCGGCGGCGCGGAGGCCTGGGGCCGGCATCAACAGCAGTCGGCCGACGCAAGAGAAGGTGAGGGCCGGCGATGAGCGGGCTGGAGAAGGGCAGCAGCAGATGGCGTCGGGGGTGGAGCAGACTGCGAGTACGGTGTGTATGGACCCATCGCCGCTGTTTGGGGCGAAGCAGATTGCGAGTACGGTGCGTATGGACCCGTCGCCGCTATTCGGGGCGGAGCAGACTGCGAGTACAGTGCGCAGAGACCCATCGCCGCCGTTCTATTCTCTAGGCGAGCTGCCAGCGTCGGGCATGATGCCGGAGCCCAGCCTGTGCGGTGGGCGCATGAATATTGTGGGCACCGACGCTGCGGCTGAAGCGGTTGCGCTGCTGCTGCGGGACGAGCGGCGTGCATGGGGCGCGCTGGACGAGGAGGACCTGACGCACTAACAGGACGTTGAGCCCGACTATGAGAGTCCGCGCGGGACGTGGGCTGGTGGATTGTTTGATTTTATCGTTTTTTCCGTTTGGTACTGCATGTCGCGTTCCGCATGAAACATCTCTATCATTCCATTTATATCGCATGTCGCGTTCCGCATCAGTAGAAGAGAAGAATGAAAATAAAAAAAAGGGTGGTATTATTTGCACAGCGTCTTTTCTTAAAAAGGAACACCAAGAAACGAGAACCGCCCCTTGTTCGTGAAGTGCATGCCCTCGGCCGCCATGCTGCCGCACCGCCTGCTGTGGCCCCGGTCGCGGTGGCGTCTGCCACCATCTTTAGATGCTAGATGTGAAGTTCTCGTCCGTAGAGCCTGCAGTTGCCGTAGCGTGAGGGCCCCACGCTACGGTCATCTCGGCTCGGACCCAGTCCATCTCCTGCGAATCGCTCAACAATGATCCAATGCCGTACAAAACACAAGTATTTTACCCTACCAACAGTGATTTACATGGACTTTACTAACCGCATAGACAGAACAATCACTACTAATGTGCTCCCACACCGCGTCCTACAGCAAAAAGGTGTCCGGAGAAGCATTTTCCCTCAGCCTAGCCATGGCAAAATCTACGGCAGCAACCCGGCAGCATGGCTTGCTACCCTGCCGGCCTTTCCACCATCAGCCACTTCATCCTGCAACCAAGCCATTCATACGAACCGGCAATGGCCGGCGACACATTAGGCACACCATCATCACAACCAGAAGAAACAATCAAGTCCAACACCTCTCTTTGCTCATCTTCCTCGCTACCCGCCCTATCCTCATCATCCATCTCTCCACATTCCTTCACGAGTGCACGCGTGTTGGCGTATGGAAGATGAGATGACGACCGGGGATGACAAGGCGGCTGAGCATTCCAAGCTTCTCCATCAAACGGCTACGCCCATACCGTATTTGCCACCACTCAATCTATGAGCAACAGGGCTTCTTGGGACATGGCTGCATCTTGCTGGCTGTAGGCGCGGATCTCAGCTGAAGCTTCTTCCCTACTTTGTTCGTAGTCCTTAAGCTTCTCTCGGTCAGGTGTACGAGATGTATAGTCGAGGCATTTTAGGCTATGAAGGGAGAAATGCACGGACCATGCAGTCGAGATCAACTTCGAGCATCGGCTTCCTGCTTAAGCAGTGTAATCAAGCCGATGCGGATCTTCTTCGAGGCGTTGGTGGCAGCGCAGTCTTCGGAGAGGAATAGAATCAGGGTCGGGGCTAGGTGGCTGTTGCCTGGGTCCATCTTCAGCGGCTCCCGTGCCTCGTTAACTCCCTTAATTTAGCTATGGCTATCAGCAGGGACTCCTAATACTGCCATCTCTCAGGGTTAGCGCATGGTTGGCTTTCAACCAAGATCTTTACCAACCTGTTGTGCCTCGGAGGTTCAGCGCAAGTGGCCGCTCCGCCCGCCGTACCTTGTCTCCTTTCAGCAATCCTGCTCGGTAACATCGCAGTGCCAGTCCTACACAAGTCTTTATAAACACACTATTGGATCTCGTTTATCCAGTACTACCTACTGCCAGAATTGTCTCGACGTGCTGGGGTATAAGAGATGTCTTGCCGATCCCGTCGACAACAACGCATTAATTGGGTTTTATACCAACCCTCTTTTGCTCTATAGACTACGGTGGCGTGGCGTAGTGGTATAAGCCCAATCCCCTACACTGGCGACTCGAAGCGTTCTTTCATGCCCGAAGTGGCATGCTGGAGGCGGTGGTGGACACGCCAATAGCGCTCTTCAACAATCCGCGCTTACGGTCGAGACTGTCGCCCTCCTGCACGTCCACATCCAGGTGCCACAGCAGGAAATCGATCAGGCTCGGGGTCAAGCCGTCGACGGCGTCGAGGCTGTCGGGGAAGCAGGGAATGGGCTCCCCGGGGCTGCGGAGCGAAAGCAGCGGGGTGAGTCGCTCGTGAGGCAGCGAATGAAGCTGACTGTTGGACAGGCGCGCCTGGGCGTTTCGGTCTCTGCGGTCGCGCGGGTCAGTGTGTGTGGGCAACGAGCGGTGGGCGGACGGGCGGGCGGGCGGGCGCACAGGATATCCATCTTCGTTTCGTGGCGGTCGAAGCGTTCGTTTAGTTTGTTGAGGCTCTCTTTGAGTTCGTCGATGTCCCTGATCAGTGCGTCGATGCGCCGGTTTGTGTCTACTTCCTGCTGTGCGCGCCGGATCTCATTGAGCATGGCGTTAATACCGTGGATCGCGGGGAGGTTTCGGCAGCGCGATAGCTGCAACGGCAGCTCGCCAAGGCTCCACGACATGGATCCGAAGCTGGGCTGCTGTTTGGTGCGCGGGATCGGGTTGCGCAGCAGGGTATCGAGGGCGCGTGTTGTTTGTTGTTGTTCGGCAATAACGGTGTTAGTGGGGGGGTTTGAGGGACGCAACAACGGTGTCAGCTACCGGGCCAGTGGCTATGACTAAGGAATGAGTCATGCCCTCGCGTCTTCCATGAATTTGAATTCGTGCGACACGGCTTTTAGGATTAGCACCTTCAACACCGGTTCCAGATCCGCGACAAAGGCTGCAGCCTCTAGAAGTTTGTCGTCCGCCCTGTCGCCGTTTTGGGACGAGGTTGCAGTCTGTTCGATATCCTGCCTCTCTTCTTCTTCATGGAGAACCTCCTAACTACCCTCAATTTTGTCCACTTTCTCCTCGTACAGCTCTCAGTCACCTTGGATGGATGTCAGTGCGCCGCTGCCGGCGTCGGATATTGCGTGGCGGGCTATGAGCATGACACTGCACCCGCCCAGAACCAGACTCAACTTCTAGAGCATTGGAAACCTTGTAAGGTTCTGGGAAAGGGATGCTGGTACAGCCGGTTAACTACTATTAATCTTGGCTAGAAAACACTCGATTATATAAGGACGCTAGGACCCGTCTGGGAGGGAGAATGTGGTGGAGCCACGGGTCGGCTCGCGCTTTTGTTCAGTTTTGGAGCTGGAACGGCACCGAGGTCACTGGCCATTTATTTACTCGGAGATTGCTGCAACTGGCCGCTCGCTTAGGGGAACTCCTAGTTCTAGTAGGAGCTTCTAGCTTTATCTCTCACGGCTACAGAAGTGTCCATCCGACTATATAGCGGGCAGGATTTGAAATGTCTTCTCAAACCGCCGAAGGACTATAGCAGCATCGATGGGCTACTTCACGCCTTCACTGATCAACTCATCATACCGTACTAAATCATCACTCCGATTCCACCGGCTACGTCTGCATCCGCAACCAGAATTCCTCAACGAGGTAGCGGGGGCGACACAGCTGCAGAGCTGCTGATCGAGCTTCCCACGAGGGAACGAGAGGCGCAGAAGCAGCGGCGTAGGTACGAGTAGATATTCTCTGGTGTTCTCTCGCTGCCGTCGTCCCCGCTGGTCGTCTATACCCGTCTTGGGCCGTCGTACTCCCGCTACCCACCACACCTCCATCTCTCCGCTCACCACGGCGTCTGATCAACAGACGGCCACCCTTATACCACACGCGTGGCTACCCTCCTTGCCCACATCGATCCCAGCCAGCGCGGTGAGTGCCTGGTCGTCCTCTCCTACCTCGTTAACATGCTTGAGAAGATACTCGGAATTACAGACTCCCGCTCCTTTGGCGCCAGCGCCAACTCTTCCCAAAGACGAGGCGGAAAGGAAGGCCGGGAGTAGTAATATGTGGAACCGATGGTTCGTTTCCTCCTGGCAATTTTTTGGCCGCCAGCAGCCCCATTGCTCCTGCATTCCGCTCTAGTGCGAACTCCGGTATTCTGCAGAGCCGCTAAGCTCTGACGACACCGAAAACCGTCAGATGGCCATCTTTGTTGTGCCGGGGACAGCGGTGTCTCACTACTTGCTGAACAAGGTTGAGAGGGACAGGCAGAGAACGCTGCATTTTCGTCTGCTCGTTTGTTAGCCGCGCTATAAGACAAAGACAACCAAGCGTACGCAGTGGGAGCGGAGGATAGAGCAAGGCAGTAGAAGATGGGCAAACGGTCGGCGGCTCAAGCAGAGGTAGTCAAGAGCGGAGACGACATGGCAGAAGTTGATGACTCGCGAGAACGGAAGATGAATGTTGCGGAGCGTAGAACCGAGGCGTTTGTAGTTACTTGTCAGTCGTTTGCTGCAATGTTGCTCGACCGTTGGCAATATTACTCGGTACTTTGAAATGTTGCTCGGTCGTTGGTAATATTGCTCGGGTGGGTAGCAGTATTGCTCCCGTCGGCCATTGGCAATATGACTGGACCGTTGGTAACCTTACTTGCTCATTAGCAATTTTACTCGGTACTTTGAATTTTTATTTGGTCGCTGGCAGTCTTACTTCATCTGCAATGCTGCTCGGTCGTTGAGAATATTGCTTGGCCGTTGGTAATATTGCTCGGCCGTTGGTAAAATTGCTCGCCCGTTTATAACATTACTTGCTCATTGGCACTATTGCTCGGTACTTAATTTTGTTTGGTCGCTGGGAATATTAATTGGTTTGCAATGTTGCTCGGTCCTTCGCAATGTTGCTCAGTCATTAGCAACATTGCTCGCTCGTTCGCAACATTACTTGCTCGTTTGCAACAAAATTTCCTCGTTTGCAACATCGCAAAATGTTTCGCAGTATCGCGGAGCGGTTGGCAATGTTTCTTCCCTGCTTCGGCTCCCTGCGTCGGCACCCGTTTGCAGGCTTCAGCCGCAGTCATATCCCGTCCAGCCCTCTCGCACTTCCTCCAACTCTCATCGCTCATCCACCATCACCACTGCTCCAACCATGTCAACCGCTGCCCTACCGCCCGGTGACGCGGCCGACCAACGCAAGAAGAGAAAGGCCGAGGCCGAAAAGCGGTCCAGGCAAGCAAAGAAGCAGCTCAACCAGTCGCTACTACCACCATCTCAGAGCCTGTCACCGCCTGCGATGGATATTCCCAACACCATCCACTCCGCCAACATGCGAAATCTATTCGAGAGCCTCGAGCAGGTCGCCAGCGCAGCAACGACACGATCTCATCTATTCCAGGAGTTTTCAAAGCTCGGGAAGCTCGAAATGCTGCGCCGACTGTTCGACGACCAGCCCGACATGCCAAAAATCGACATGCACCTCCTTCGTTCCGACGAAGACCTGGACGCTCGACTCAAAATGCCCTTCCACACCCCGCTGCTCTTCCCGCAGAAAAACACCCCCAGCTCGTTCGGCCTTTCGCGGTTCCTTTCCTGGATGGCCGAGACCCCATCCACCTCAATCCACATCTACGATTACACCAAAGGCGTCACCCGCACCGCGCCCATCTCCACCCTCCTCTCCGCCTTCCCAGCCACCAAACCCGACACTCCAGCCCTCAACTTCCTCGACATCGAAAACCGGACAAACCACGCATTCTGTCCGCTGCCGGTCCGCCTCTCCAACCTCGCCGCGCGCACCGACTCCGCCCAGCCAAAGAACGTTGGAAAAGCAGCCTCGACATGGAGCCCTCGCGGCCCGAACGAGTTCTTCCTCGCGTCCACGAGACACAGCGTCTCGCCCATCCATGTCGACACCGCTGGGGCTAATACCTGGATATATATACTCGAGGGGGCGAAGGTGTGGTATTTTGCGCGGAGGGCGGACGAGCGGGCTCTGCTGCACTTGGCGGCTGTGGGGCAGTTTGAGGCGGCGATGGGGTGTGAGGGAGGCTAGGCGAAAGTGGTTCTGAGGCCGGGGGACTTGTTGTATGTGGATTGATTCCCTTTCGTCCCCAGCTCGGCCCAACGCTAATGTGCGAAGCATCATGCCGCCGGGAATGCCGCATGCGGTTTTCACGCCGGAAGACAGCCTTGCGGTCGGTGGGGTTTTCTACACGGGAGCGAATCTCGGAGCTTCGTTGAGGACGCTCAGGGTGCAGGAGATGCACGAGGATGTTTCGAACGAGGATTTGAACGATGTCGCGTACAATACGTTGGCGAAGATTCTCCAGGAGCGCCGCGGGCTCTTGAAAGAGACTGAGGAGGCGGGCGTGGTTGCTAGCTCGCTCGTCTTTCCGCCTGCCACGAGAAAATCAGGCAAAAAGGTTGAGGGGAGGGAGCGGTTCCTGCAGGCGCTTGACCGGTTCCGTCCGGACTGATTCCATGACTTGCAAGTCCAGGTTGTAGAGAAACATGACCAACGCGGGTGGAGATGTCTGGATCTTTGGGATATTGATTTGGCTGTATACCATTATTTTTCTCTCCGCATGCTGCATTATAAATCAAGCTCCAAGGCGTGCTGTCCTATCTTCCAAGGTCTTGCACAGCTACCATAACACCGTTGAGCCTCCTTCCACACTCTGACTCACCTTCCCCATTGCTCGATGCTCCGCTCCAACTCCTGCCTCAACTGTCCGAGTTCCACTACCGGCTCGTTCAAGCCCTTGCCAACGTCATCTCCGCTGATTTCCACACACCCAGTAGAAAGAACCCGCTGGAGGACGGCATTGAGTCAAAGACTTCCAGAGAGTTAGAAGACTTTCTGTAAAGTGCCCAGTAAACGTCGTCGAGGCCGAGAAGAATCAGCACCGAGTCTGCCTTCGACGTGAGGACGACGACCCTCTGCGCGTTTGGCTTGATATCCAGGGAGTGCAAGTCAAGCAAGCCCACGGCGGGAGGGGAGAGCCAATCAGTTCGAAGACGTGATTGACAACTAGGTCGTTTAGATACTGGCCTGGGCTGAGGGATTGATTCCACGGCACGGGCTCTTTCGGAGCTGCGACTCGACGCTGGCAAAACTGGCACCGACGCCGTCTTCCGTGTCAGTCAGAAAAGCCAGAATCACCGGTCGTCGAAATCGTGAAGCTTGTATTTGCCTTTTTCCGGGGGAGTGCCGTCGTGGGGCTGGAGCTCGCTGTCGTTGAAGGTGGACATGTCCGCGTTTCCAAAATCATCGTCGTCCGGTGGATTGGTTGCTTGCCGGGCGTCTTTGGTGCTGCGCTGCTCGTCGTCGCTGTCGTTGGGCTGACTTTCGTGTGGACCGAGCGCTTCGAGGGCGGTGGTGATGATAAAAAGCAGCTCCAGGGTGAGGTGTGAATCGAGTTCATTCGGATGATGCTTGGCCTGAGCCTCTTGTAGAGCGGGACTACTTTGTGGCTGTGCGAGTTTGCCAGCTCTTGTAATGCGGCCTCCCGTACGCGGGCCAAGTTTGGCGATAGGTTGTAGACAGTGTGCGGCGTACATGGAAGAGCCTCACTAAACCCAATTAAGGAAAAGGAGCCTCCACATCATGCCAAGCATCGTAAATTTGCTGCTACTTGATAAGCGCCGAATAATAGCTAATCAAATCAGGCAAATTAAGTGGGCTTCTGGATTTGTAGTACTTAACGGTGAAGCCCTGCGGCGGCAATTCCGTGCCCATGCTGGGCTTAGAGAAAACGACGCCGACACCACGCGCAGACGTTTGCGCGGCCGTGGGCACGGGCTAGTGAGCTCTGTCTGACTGATGCGGCGTGCTTGGAATTTCGGCCTCAGAGTGCATCCCTGGTGGCCGTGTCCACGTCGACGGGCTGCGCGACGAGCCTTGACTGAAGATTCCGCCGTAACGTGCGCGTTGCCCGCTTGATCTCCCATCGCCGACATATGCGGTTTCGCAGGCGTGTCCGGCTGATTGACGGGCCTGGGACCGACCGCCGAGAAAGGCGCGCGCTTGTGGTGGGAGCAAGCATCGTGTCGAAGTCGCCGTCCGTCGAGTCGCGGCGGTGCGAGGGGATTGATTTCAGCTTGCAAGCGGCTCGACGAAGGCATCGCCGTGAGGGTGCGTGCGGTGCGATGGACCTTAACTGGACAATTGCAATCCGCCAGGTTGGTGGGTGGCAGTATGGGACGGAAGGACGCTAAGGGTAGCAGCAGCGAAATGGGGAGTGGTGGCGACGTGTAATGTGCGACATGGATCGCATGTGCGCGAAGCCGGCCTAGCGTTGGTGCGCCAATGTCCCGAATGACGCGGGAGAAGCGCCGTGAGTGGCGTGCTCTCGGGCATCGGCCATGCCTTCGAGAAGGATGCAAGTGTTGCTGGGCAGTAGGCGGGAGCTTTCTGGTATATCATCCTATTGACCGGATCTTTCCTTACCCTTAAGTCAAAAGGCTTGGGCGTGTGCGATATGCTTCGTGCGGCTGCTCTGCAGTCTCCCTTGCCCACACCCACATGAAAACTTGTAGATCAACGCCACGGAAGATGTCGCGTAGGGACGGTGCCATCTATAAGCTGCAATTGTAGGCCGCCTCGAACGCAGGGGCTGGGACGTGCAGAGAGCTGGGCGGCCAGCGAGCGAAGTAGGCGACGAGCGAGGGGAGATGCGAGCGGACGGCGCGAAGATATCGCGAAGCTCGGAGGGATCATAGTTCGAGTCCAGTCCGGCGGGGTCGATGCGGGAGAGCAGTGGGAATGAAATGACTCTCTGGGGTCATTTCATTTATCCGTACGCTGAAAAGCTACGACCCTCCAGTTCATTCATGTCTGTGCGCCTGCGCGTGCGAGTCTTATCTAATCAGATCTATAAGCGCTGGATTTTAAGCGCTGGATTTTAAGCGCTGGATTTAAAGCGCTAGATTTAAAGCGCTAGATTTAAAGCGCTAGATTTAAAGTGCTAGATTTAAAGTGCTAGATTTAAAGCGCTAGATTTAAAGCGCTAGATTATAAGCGGTTTATTCTAAGCGATGAGATGCGACCAGCCGGAAAAATGATGGGAGGCCATGCAGACCTAGCATTTCTTTGGATAGTACAGAAGAGTGGAATGCTATCTCATCCAAAAAAGCCCATCCTCGCAAACACCTCCAGCAGACACTGCCGGATGATGGCGGTCAGGAGACAAGAGTTACGGAGATGGGCAGCAGCGAGGCTGTGCCTGATGAGAAGCAGTGGGAATGACGCGCCGGAGATCGAACGGGTCGGCGTTGCTAGCGGTGCTTCGAAGGTATAGCAATCGTCGGTTTCAAGGCCTCGTGCTAGACGAGCATCCGCTGTAGCAGCTGCCCTTGTTCTACTTCCGAGTCCTTGCGATGTTGAAATAGCGGCACCATCCAGTCGTGACTTCACCGGCCATGATGCTGTCGAGATGAACGCTTCACTGCCAGCCGGCCAGAGTGCACTGGGCACACCCTTCCATTCTTCGGCGAGCCTTGTTCCTGTTGCTGTTGACAGCGGTGATAGGTTCCTTTCATCCTCGTCCACTCTTCGCCTGCAGTCCTCAAATCCGACGCCTTCACCTGGCCCCACACCAAGCAAGGACTTCCCCTTGCGCCTGGCGATCAATCAGCCCAGAAGCATTACCGCCGTCTCTCCAGGATCCACAGTGCCAGTGTCTCATCAACCAGCGACCAGAGGTTCCACTTCCCCTCGACCGCGCGGACGCAAAGGCGCGATGCGACTATGGCGAGTCGGGCTCCATCTGCGCGGAGAGTAGCTGAACGAGCGGCCGGGCGGGAGTGGAGGCTGGCAGCTCAGAGCTATTCCTAGGCTGAGGCAGTGGAGCCCAAGCCAGTCTACGGCTGCGTTTGGTGGTCGTCGTTGTGGCGACGCCGCTCTTCGTCCGCTTGGTCTTGGGGTGTAAGCGTGGGCGAGAAAGAGGCCAGATGGTTACGCACCTAGCGCGACGGCCGCATGGCCACGAGAGAGAGCCAGCCTGGATGAGACCACAGCCCACGCGCAGAACGCCCTGGTAGCAGAGAGGGACGTCTAGGCGTCGTGGAGCTGGAGCCTACCCGTCGTCGCGCTGTGACTCTTTGCCCGCCGCCCTTCCCCCAGACGCGCCTCCACGTCCTGCATATACCGCCCGTCCATTCCGCCCTCAACACCAGCTTCGCCCTGCTCATGCTCGGCCTCGCCGTCGCCAGCTACCTCCTCACCCCTTGTTCTGGAAAACTCAACCAGCGGGCCCCGGCCGGGCAAGGTGACGCGCATCCCCCGCATCGGCCCTGTGCGACGTTTTGGACGTGCCATTCCTCCCCGTGGGCTGAATAGTCGTGGTAGTGCGATGAGAGAAGGACTTGCGGATGTCGTGATTGAGGGAGAAGAGTGTTGGTAAAGCCATAACACGCGCATGTATGCTGTTAAGGTTGCGGTGCAACGAGTTAGCTTAGCCACAAGTAGGAAAAAAAAGTCATTATAAAGTAGACATTACCTACGCAACACTTGCGCTAAGGAGAGCAACACTTGCACCAAGGAGAGTAATAGGTGCGCTAAGGAGAGCAATAGTTGCGCCAAGGAGAGCAATGGTTACGCCAAGGAGAGCAATGATTGCGCCAAGAAAGTCATTTTGTCGGCGCGGCGCTCATTACCTCTCGCTTTAAGCTGTCCATCGTGCTGCATGCAGACCGGGAGCAGATCCATGGTGTGGCTCTAGAAAACACCAGCCGGCAACGGCAAGAAGGGATATTACCGTCAGTATGGCTTTCGTCAATGGGACATATGTCCAGCGCTCCGAGGTCCACGAGCGCATCCAGAAGCAAGGGGATAACGAGGCGAGAGTATAGGGGACAAAGCGCCTCACATCACCTGCCAGGTAGCTTGGAGTCGTCGTCCTCGTAGCTACCGTGGGGTAGAGAGGGCTGTAGGGGATTCCGGCGTGCCAGCCCGCATCTTCACGCACCGTCTCTCGAACACATTGACCTACGGCCATGGTTCCATCGCCGAGCATCGCCCTGGCTTTCCGTTTCTTGATTATGGCCTGTTGCAAGCAAAGAGATTAAAGATAAGATGGCCCGGCGTTGTGAATCGGTTTGGTTTCCTCGGCGTTGGTGCTTCGGCGGTGATGGCGGTGTTTCAATTCATGTACAAACCTATGCAATATTGAATCAATAAGCGAATCGACCTCATGCTCAGCTCCGTCTTGTGTGTTTTAGAGATCCTTTGTACGGCTTGGAGGGCCCCTGGGAAGCGCAAACTCATGCTTGTTTGTAGCACTGGGCCTGCCAGCCTTGAAGAGACGCAAATGATGGAGCAGTATCTTTAGCTACGGTGTCAATTGAAGCTCGAGAAGCTGCAGCGAGCGCAAGCCGTCGCCGACCCTCCGCCGCTCAAGAAGCGCTAATGCTGGTTGTCAGCATCCAACGCGACCCGGACACAAGCCTCTATCATATCGGTCTCCTCGTCCCACGGGCGCTCTCAGATCTCGTCCTCTGCTTCGCGAACGTGAAGTTGAATCCGGCCAAGCGGACCACCTTCAGCTTTACTTGCCCCTTTTTGTGATCGAAAGTAGTTACTATCGAAACGAAACATGTCTGGATTCCCCTTGAAGACGTATGGTAAGGCACGCGAAAAACGGGAAACGAGTCTCTGCACATCAGGTTATGGAAGGTTGGTCGTCCGTGCGTGGTTCTCTTGCAACGTTGGTGCAGCTCGTTGGTGTCCATGTCGAGCAGGAAGACGCTGTGGCCCTTGAACAGGAAGATATCCTGAAGGCGTTGGCGTATAAACTCCTTCTGGTTCTTGAAGTCGGGGCCGACGACGATTTGCATCTGAAGTGCCTTCGGTGGTGCTGAGGAAGGACGTGTCGATGCCCCACTGCTTCCACAGACCGTTGCCAGGCGCGATATTGCTCGTGCTGTGCGAACGAAGTGTCATTCCCGTTGATGCTTTTCTCTTAGCCACTGCTGTCTTTCTCTCTGGAGTGATTCTGATCCCGCGCTTGGTGAGGATGAACATCACGAGCAACATAGCTGCCGCGCTGACCTGGCTGCCGAAGATGATGCAGATGCGGATAAGAATGAAGACTCGAAGATCCAGTTTACATATTGCATATTTAAGATCTGCTCAATGAGGCTCTTTTGCAAAAGTTCAGAAGTGGGAGAGTTGTGCCTATTGGTTGCTGCACTTCGGCAGGACTTGCGGCCTCTCTTGAACAAGATACTGGTCAGGTCAACGCTACCGTGACTGTTGACTGGGCTTGCGGAGTATGGTAGCACTGGCGGCGGTCTGGTTGCATTTGCTCACGACGTGCTTGATCGGGGCGCGGTAGACGTTGGAGGGGATACAAGTAATCGACGCATAAAATCTTTCGGAGTGTGGTGATAAGGTAACTCTTCATCTGCTATATTCCCCTCCTCAGGAGCCGCCTCACCCTCTTGTCGCTTGTATCATTCTGCGTATCGCTGTAGGGCGGGCGCAGACGCAAGACACGCTGATTCCACCGCCGGCCAGTGCAAGCATGCCCTCGCCTGGAGAAAAAGCCGCAACGATGAGAAGGACAAGTCAGGAACCTGTGCTGGCAGCATGCAGTCTGAGTCCACCAGTAGAAATACTCGCTCAATGCTGGGAATGTGAAGTGCGGGAGAGCCCGGCGGTGTTGTCATCGGCTTCAGGGATAAGGGGGTATAGAGCCAACCACAGCACTCGGCAAGGTCCAGCTGTGTTGGCTCCAGACTCCTCAGACTCCTGGCTCCTTGCTATGTCAATAGTATCAGCTACTCCACGCACAAGAGAGATGAGCAAACACCTGCAAGACGACAAAACCGGGCATAGGGTGCCAAGCTGATCTATTGAAAACCAGACGTGCGGTCCATTTCCAGGTCCGGAGTCCAGATATGGTAAGGCCAGAGTCCGGCTCGGATTGGCAGGATGATATCCAGAGGCACAGAGGTGGAGGCTCCACACAGACCAAGATCGCGCCGCCGGAACCATGGATGATTGTCCTGTTAATGCGAGGGAGCAACTCAGTCGTAGAGGGCTGAAGGGAAAGTTCAACTGGAAAAGATTGGTTCACCTGCCCGTCGAGTCAATCGGTCCATCTGCTGAAAGCGTTAGTGAAGGTGATGCGAGCAGACACCATAGGCAAACAAGCACTGGGCCACCGTTTTCCTCATTGTCCGAGTCGACCTACGAGACTTTCAGTCAGCGAAGAGTTAAAAGTGTCTTCGAGGTACGTCGCACAGTCCAGAGGCGATGAGTCCTTCGAGAAGATGTGACAAAGAAGGAAGAAAACAAGGAAGAGCAGCTTCGGGATGGCCTTTCGCGGGAGTCAACTGAACCTCATGCGTGAGCTCTTGAGGTACCGGGTCGGTAGCTGGATCGGATGGGTGGGCTGCTTCCATGTGAATGGTGAGAGGGCTCCTCCGGACTGTGTGTTTCCTCGTAGGCGCAATTCGGGTCTGAACTTCTCAATTGCAAGTTAAACATTAAGGATTTGTTGATCACGACGCTGCGCTCAGCTCTATCAGACGGCACCAAGAACCATACCAGTCAGAATATCATCGAGTCCGCCGATCACCGTTCGGGAAGGAAGCACACAAATCTCTTGCCATTGTGCCGGCAATATGCGTGGTATAGGAAATTGACTCGTCTGGAGGAGCAAGAATGCTGGTAAAGTAAAGCAAAAGCAACGCAGAAGAAGTTCATACCCAGCATGCTGCACCTCCTCGTGCTCCTGGAATTGCTCCTCCTAATGTCTCGATCTGTAGACCAGACCTCAGCGGCCTTTGCGGGGAAGGACTTCGGGCTCCCGTCATCAAACTGCTGTCCATCCACTCCTCATTCCACGCGCGTTAGCATCGTGCCAGTCGATCGGGTACCATGCTGCGGATGAGTTGTTGCTTCTTCTCCTGCGTAGCTGTAGTCGTGCTACACGAACACTTCGCTCAAGCTACCCAAAGCTTCTCGGCTGCGGGAATCCGGTTGACGTGGGCGTCCATACAGGTGCTGTGTTGATGCTGGGCGTGGGTAGGAGGTTGGGATGGGGTTGAGGAGGGGATGGATGCGACAAGTGCGTGGTCGGCACGCGGCGACAGTAGGTAGCAACCAGCAGGTTCAATGACACGGTTTGTTAAAGGTTGAGGGGGTACACATTCATCGCAAACCAACCTACCGAACACTGTGAGGACAATCCTTCTCCATCGCACGGCGGATGGACGACGGCCGGAGGGCATGATTGTGCAACGTCCGATCGCGCGTGCGGGCGCGAATGTTGAACGCAGACGTTTTTAAGGCGTGCACTCGGTATCCGCCGAACTGTCACCGCCCTTGCCAAGTCGCGCCTGGCGTTGGAGAGGCCGGCTTCATGTCCCGCGCGTTTTGCCCCCACAACGGCGTCGCGGACGGACAGTTTCTCAAAAGCGGCGGGGTCAGTAGGCATTATCTGGCCGTGTACGCGCGGTGAGCATGGAAGGATGGTCGAGACGGGGGGGTGACTGCGGGTCGGCAAATGCGCGGGATTGGATGCGGTGACGCAGAGTGAAGGCGGCGAGGTGGATCGAAAGAAGCTGGAGTGTCTCCACTTGCGGGGGCGACGATGCTGGGAGTTGACGTCGGCCTTTTATCACCTGCGACTCGGAACGAGCTGTGCAATGGCATGTCAGCAATGTGCCAAAGTCGTCGCGTTGCGTCACCTCACAAGCAGCAGCGGCGACGCGCCGGCAGGTCGCTCCTCCAGGCATTCTCATGGCGTATCTTTCCGCTCGACGCGATGGAGAACGCCGCCCAGCCGTTCGTTGTCCTCGTTTGTATCTGTGGGGGGGGTGGAGAGGCGGCGAGTGGACGGCTGTGAGACGACGTCGCGGTGGGCGCACGCGGATGCAAATAGGGGCAGATTGTGGGGCGGCGAACGAGCAAGCATCGCGGGAGGCGGGCGGTGGACGGCGGGCGATGGGCGAGAAGTTCTGGCGGGTATCGCGGGTAGTAGACGAGAAGACATCGCGAGCGGCGGACGAGGAGGCATCGTAGGCGGCAGGTAGCGGCGGTCGGTGCGCGCGGCGCGGTCGCGTCCTCGCGAAAGCACATGACGTTGAATTATTTTGGGCCAATCGGATTGTAGGAAGCGATTCCAAGCGCGGGATTGCAAGCGATTCCGAGTGATTATAACCGCCCCTCCGCCCCGCCTTCCCCTCCGCCTCCGCCCGCCAGGCCGCCCGCTCCGCCAGCGCGCCCGCTCGCCTATTAGCCCCGCCACCGCTACCTGCCGCCATCACTGCGGCCGTCGCTGCAGACTCCACACAACCAACACCTTACCCTTTCCCCCCTCTCCACCGCGACAAGCAAAGCCGGGCGGTCGCAGCAGCAGCAGCAGCAGCAGATCCATCGTCCGCAGCGGCGCCGTCCACACCCGCTTCCCCGTCGTCGTGTCCACACCAGCAACGAGCGCAGCTGCGTAGACGCCGACGTCGCGGCTCTCGACGACTCGGAGCTCGACGACGCGATCTGCGCATGGCTGAGGGAATAGCGGCGGGGAAGGAGGGCGAGGCGGACGGCGCGTGCGGCCCCGGCGGAGCTGGATGCACGCGTGGATACGTGGATGCGTGGATCGAGGAGGGGCCTGGAAGCGGGGATGCGGGAGTGCGGCGGCGAGGAGAGTCGCGCTGGGCGGTGGGAGGCTATCTTGTGGTGTGATGACTGAGAGCACGTAGTGAGCCGATGTGCGCGAGAGGGAGCGCGCAGCATAGGAAAGTCGAAAATTGGCGACGCCATCAGCATCGCCACTTTCTTCATCGTGCTGATTTCATACAGTGCACGAGACTGCGGCCCTCGTCTGGACCTTCCGGTGTACGCGTGCAGCTTCCCCTTGCGCTGCCGCCATCGCCTCCGCCTGTGAAGTGAGACGCTCTACGAAGAGAGCACGCACGCACGCCTTCAACAAACATCACACCGCTCAAAAAAACACTACTTCACACTACGACACCATCATATCTTCCTCTAGCACACCTTCCACCACCACCACCACCACCACCTCACTCCACAAGACGCTCTCAGAGCATTTCACACTACAACGCCATCATGTCTTCCTCCGGCACACCTTCTTCCACCACCGACACCTCACTCGACGAGACCCTCTCAGCAGCTCTCCAAGCGCTCAAAGCCGCCCACTCCGCCCTCACCAACGCCATGACCATTCTCCGCGCCGACGAAGCCAAGCTCAGGGAACTTAAAGACGCCAAGACTACCGCTAACGCCGCCGCGAAAGCAGCAATCAACGCGCGCATAGCGGCGGAGCGGCGTCTTGTTAAGGCGCAGAAGGACCGCAGTGAAATCAAAGATACATTCTCGGTTGAGGTGCTAGCGGCGGTCGATGCGGACATCGCGCGCATGGACGCCGAAAGCTGCGCGCGGAACAACGAGGAAATGGCCCGGTGGCACGAGGTTAGCGAGGCGATCGAACGTATTAACGCGCAGGAGAAGATTGTGAGGGAGGGTCGGGCGGCGGTGGAGAGGACGAGGAATGACAAGGTGGTTGGAGACTTGAAGGAGGCTGCGCGTGTGGCGAAGGAGCTGGCTGACAAGCTGAGTGAGGGCTGGGGTGTCCACGAGGAGGGGGAGGCGGAGCACGACGCGGGCGGTGCTGGAGAAAGCGTGGTGGGTGGGGAGGGGGCGCAGGCGCGCAAGCGCGTGAGATCGGAGTGAGTTGGGGCTGGTGGGTGGCTTATCACAGATCGTATGAATGGAGTTTTGCGAGTTGAGGGCGCGCCTTCCCGTATTTATTGCTTGCCTAAGCAACCGGCAGCACAACTCCTGCACTGCTCCACTCCTCCACGTCTTTTTCCCGTGTGCTGCGTCCGCGTGATGAGGTCTGCCACTCCTCAGCTCCTCTCCCTCACCGCCCCAACCAGCCAACCTCCGCCCTGCCGATGCCTGCTTCGCGTTACCGCCGCCAGCGTAACACTTCTAGAAAAGTAGCTGCCCTTGGTCTCGCTCTTCGCAGGCACTTCACTGACAAAACTCTGTGCACCCACCTCCCGCATCCGCAGCCACCGCACGCAACGGCATCCAGCTGCGCGCCTTCGCCTGCAGCCGCTTCGCTCAATTCCTCGCATAGTGCGTCCTAATCCCCACTCGTCCGTGACCGACTCACCCAAGTAGGAGCTGCTCCGCAACCTTTGGCCTCGGGTGTCCCTAACCCCATCCGCAGCTCTTGATCCCCGACTTTCTTCGGCGCTCTTGCGTGGTATACCCAATGGGTACTGCACGGCCCTTCCTGCCGAAGCCGCTACGGCTACAAGGTATGATGGCAATAGGTGCTCGTCATGCAGCTGGCCCCGGATCTGCTGCGATCTTTGGTTGGGCCGCATCGCGTTGTGTGGTCCTGTAGCACGTTTAACATTCATGGAAAATATAAGTTAGTATAAGTAGAAAAATAGGTATATTCTTACCTTATATATGCGGAGGAAACTCGATAGGTCCATATTTGCCACTATTGCTGCAGTTCGTTCTGACCATTCCTTTCACCCCTCCTTCAAGTCCCAAGTCCCTCATACTCATCCTAGGAAACCCCCCGAAGGCCCCACTCACACTAAATCTCCCCCAGCAGCCCCTCTACGGACGCCTCTCCGACATAATAGGCCGCAAACCACTGCTCCTCGCCTGCATCGGCTTCCTGATCCTGCCGCAGCTATACGCGTGGCGCGCGCTGTCGGGCGTCGGCGGCGGCGGCATCTGCTCGCTCGTCCAGATCACCGTCTCCAACCTGGTCAGCCTGCGCGACCGCGGCAAGTACCAATGACTGCTCAGCGGCGCCATCGGCTTGGGGTCCAGCGCCGGCCCGTTCCTCGCGGCGGCGATGCTGGTGAAGGGTGGTGGTGCTGGAGGGCAGGAGGGGTGGCGGTGGATCTTTTGGGTGCCGCCGATGCTGGCGGCGGCGTGTGCGGGGATGATGTGGGTGGCGTTGCCGCTGAAGCCGGTGGAGGGGATTTGGAGGGAGAAGGTTGGGAAGATTGATTGGATCGGGCTGGGGGCGGCGGTGGTGGGGGTGTTGGTTGTGCTGGTAAGTAGTGGGCCGCGGATGCCCAGACCGTGGACTCTTTTCGTACTGTCACAGTACTGATGTCTTTCGCTCGCTAGATTCCGATCAACTCGGGCGGCAGCACCTGGCCGTGGAACAGCGCTTTAATCATCTCAATGTTAGTCATCGGCGGCGCTTCGCTCGCCCTCTTCGTCATCGCGGAGAAGCGCTTCGCCGCGCTGCCGATGATCCCACCTCGTCTCTTCGACCAGCGCTGTACCACCGTCATTTACATCCAGAGCGCGCTATACAATTGCGTCTGGCAGGTCGACATGTACTTCCTTCCCGTCTACTTCCAGGACGTGCGCAGCTTCGCGCCGCTGCAGAGCGCTACGCTCATCATGCCTCTGCTTCTTCTCCAGAGCGTTGCTGGCGTCCTTTCTGGACCGCTCATGACCAAGCTAACCAGGTATGTTGTAAACACCATCCGATTCACGCAGCGTAGGCAAGCTATGGACAGAGCATATTCTAACCAATTGCGCCTTGGCCTTGCTCTTTCAGATACGGCCCGTCCTCTACATCTGCATGACCCTCTGGCTCCTCGGCGCTAGCATGAAGCTGCTCTTCTCGCGCACTACGCCACTCGGCCTCTATGTAACGACTTTCGTCATCGAAGGCACCGGCATCGCCTTCGTCCTACAGCCAGGTCCGTACCACTACAACCCCTCCCTCCCCTTCTCGCCCACAATCCATTACATCCAGCCACTAACAACGTACCCTAGCCCTTATGGCCCTGTAAGCCCTCTCCCAACCCCACGACCGCGCCGTCGCCACCTCGACCCGCATCCTCCTGCGCGCCCTCAGCTCCGTCGTCGGCGTCGCCCTCGCCACGGCCGTGCAGTTCGCCGTCATGCGCGCCGTCCTACCGACGGACTTACCCGAATCGCTGATAACGTAAGTACTGGATGGGAGCTGGAGCGCTTCAGCGGGAGAGGGAGTTGTTCTGGTTTACCACCACCACACGCTGTCTATACAGACAGCCCAGAACAATGCTACTTTTCACCCCTCATCATCCTCAGGTAGCGTTTGTGCGCCTCTACCGAGTCGCCCATCAACTTGACCGTCGTCGTCCAATGCTGGCCATCCTGTCTGAACTGAGCCTTTATCCTGAGCTTTAGCTCCCCCAGCTCGTAGTCGCAATCCCTCGGTCCAAGAGGCTCTTGGAGCGGCGGAGTCTAAAACTACGGTTTCTTGTCAGTTTATTTGCTCAGATGGTGAGGGGCTGTCAGCAGTGCGTACCCAGTAGCGGTCTTTCTTGGGCTAGATCTTTTCGGGTTTCTTGGCGCCGGGCATCTTGTTTTGGTAAATGGAAAATCGTTTGTGCGATTGATTCTTGACTTGCTGTGGATAGCGATGAGAAGCAAAACTTGTGCGAGATGTGCGAACTTATAGCAGAGCCCTTGGTTGAAACTGGAAAAATATGGCAACTGTCTTGTGACTGATGGGTGGCGCCGCCGATTCTCCAAGGTTCCGGTCAAAAATCCCACCCGCCACTCAGTTTCCAGATTGATCGGCTAAATATGATGATCGTAGTCTAAACTGTATAAAATGTTTCAACATAGGCGACGATTTATATTGCTTGGTGTTAGGGCACAGCTTGAAATATCGCCAGCCACAAGTTGAATACCCGAAAAGCTCATCAGACTCGAAACCATAAATCTACTAGAGCCTTGTAAGATTGACACAGATTTAAGATTGTGTCTGCGCTAGCCTTTGTAATTTATTATTAAACTAGAAACAAGCCGGTATAAATGTCCATTCAATTCAGTGATTACAGCCGCAGAGATACTCGAAATAGGAAATAATTCCTCCAAAACTCAAGAAATAACCCTCATTCCTACTATTAGTAGTTTCCTCACATAGAGCCTTGGATTGCCTCGCACCATATTTCAATCTTCCATTGAACAGAAGTTTCGTGTTGAACTCGTCTGCCCTTCAACAATGTTTTCTTCAGTGCGAGTCGAGGACGGAAGCGCAGCACCCTCTGCCGTTTCGGAGCAACTGGGCTATTTGTTCTTGACCCCTCCATTCGGCCTTTTCCAAAGGAGTCCGCCCTTCATTGTCTCGCACGTGGACGTCAGCGCCCTGCTCGAGTAGCAACTGAACAATACGTCCTTGATGCCGCTCTACTGCTTGGTGTAAGGCAGTGTTGCCTCTGTCATCTTGTGCATTGACATTAGCGCCGTGCTGGAGTAACAACATGACCAACTTCTCATCTCCAAAAAAACTTGTGATCCCTAGAGGCGTGCCATCGTATTCGTCTTTGAGATTGATATTCGCATTCTTGTCGATCAGGGCTTTGACCACCCTTTCAGCGCCCCTTCTACACGCAAGGGTAAAAGGGTATATTTCTCTCCAGCGGCCTTGGAGTTCATCCCAAAAGTTGCCTCTCATACCGGGATCTGCGCCACGATTGATTTGCAAGCAGGCGATGTCGAATAAGTTTGTTTCAACAGCAGTCACAAGTGCCGTACCAGCAAAATAGGATCCGGCGAAAATATTCGTGTCGGCCCCATTCTCGATGAGGATTCTTGCTATGTCAGAGTGTTGCATTTGGCAAGCAGCTCGAAGCGCGGTACCAGACTTGCCGGTAGCCGCATTGATGTTGGCCCCCTGTCGTAAAAGGGCCTTGACAAGGTACTTTAATCCCATCAACGATGCGATGTATAGTGGCTCGGGAACATCATCGCGGGACTGGCCGTCGCTGGTCCAGATTCTGCGTGGGTAGTCCAGGTTAAAGATGCGGTTGCACTCCTTCCATGCTGCTTCATTCGTGCAAAGTTCGAGGAGTCGTTCCCGAGCACTTGGGCTGTTCGCCAGCCTAGAGTGGTCCACCCAATACATTGCACAGTACGTAGCCAGAGGGTGAGTCCACTCGATATTGTCCCGTTCCTCTCGAGCAGCATCCGCAATGCTAAACAGATATGCGACGATGACTTGAATGATAGACTCATGGGCTATGCATTCTCTGAGAGATTGCGTGAAGATTCCCTTTTCCTCTTGCGAGATGATGAATTCTTTCACTGAGAAGTGAGCTAGACGAATCTCACGTTTGTCCTCAGAAAGGGTCACCAGACTCGAACAGTATCTCAGGATATCCGTAGGCACCGGCATTCGATTTCTGGCATCGAAGGAGGGTTGATGCTCCAAATCCACTGCTATTGCATCAACAAGCTCCGCAATGCGTAGCGGTCGCTGGGAGAAAGTCAGAAACTGCAGGATTCGCGTCGTATTATGCCTGTTGTGGTCGGGTACATTGGCCAGGATCCGCATGTACGTCTCGCCCAATGTTTGTGGCAGTGACATGAGTGCTTTTCGTAATGTCTGTGGTTCATAACATTCTTCAAGGACATCAAGTTGACACGAGACCCATCGAAACCTATGGTTTATGAGCAGATCTCCATGAAAACAAGGTTAAGAAATCTTACATTCCATGTGCCTTGCCAGCCAGCGTGGTCCGGATGTCCCTTTGAATATCTGTTCTCTCACGCCACCGGCTCAAACCCTCAGACTGTGTAACCCTCGCTTGGATATAGTCTTGTATATCCTGTGCAGTCCGATCACTCTCGATGGACAAGGTCACTATACTGGTGTCCCTCTTCCTTGCCCATTTCTCAATAGCCGACTGGATATCCTGTTCTGGACGGCTAGTGACGAGAAAGTGGATATTGACCTTCTGAGAGCTGCGAAGACTCTCCATCCACCCCAATAACCCTTCATCTTGATTACCCTTCCGTGTCTGACATTCGTCGAGCGCATCAATAACGATCCAGACTTCACAAGTCTTCTCAACCATGCTCAGGAAGGTTCTACGAAGGGATTCTGTGCTTGGCTGCCCATTTCCGTTGCCACATGACGAAAAGAGTAGGTCCAAATCGTTTTCGAGCTCCTTTCTCTTGCTGCATAGCTGGCTGATAAGTGAGCGAAGTATGTTCTCCAGAGATTGTTTCCGATTGTCGGTAAAGTCGAAGTAGAAGTATAGGCAAATGTTCTTTGAGCGCGAGTTGAGCTGGTGAGTCTCTTGCCGTTCGCTCACACCTGTGGCTCTGCCGTAGTCGTTCTTTTCCTCCTTGGTTTGATTCTGTGCATCAGCTTCGTCACCGTTGATGCGCTTAGGCCCTCTGCCTTCAACGTTACATTCCGTCCGTGCCGCCAGATCTTCTCGTCTAGAAGGACCTTCCATCAGGTCTTGGATGATTGTGGAACTTAGAATAGTTTTGCCACACCCAGGCATACCGTGGAGCCACAAAAGGGAATCTTGCCGCATTTTCCATGCCGAATATTCTGAGGACCGGAGACACCAATCACCTGAACCTTGGTGGCGCTGGTGCAGAGCTTTGTTATAGTTCACTGATGGATCTGGAGGAGAGAGCCATTTCCGAAGCTTCTGTGAGTGGTCATCTTTGTTTTGGGATTGTATTATGTTGCTGGTTTCGATTTGTGCCACTCTCATTTCGGACATTTTGTTATCCACTAAAGATTCCGGTCACTAATTGATTTGTTGCAGTACATGGAGGAGTTGTAAAACTAACGCTGTTTGATAGTCTCCTCAATTGGCGAGGTTCTCTCGATGTCTTCGCTCTCTATGGCTTCGAGCAATTCCTTGGCGAATGCAGCTCCCGTAGCAGCGGCATAGTTTTGCCATCGATCATTCTTGTGCTCATCTGCGTAGTCGCATATGCCCCTGATTACGAGACAAGGGAAGTTGTTCATCAAGCCAGCCGCTTCCATCTCAAAACAGATACACTTGTCTTCCAGGCGCTTCAAGATCTCATCTCGGGCAATGCCGTCCTTCACCACTAAGTTTCCGGATGCGATGATACCGTAGTGAATGATCGGTGTGTCCAAAGATCGGTTGGGGCGCTCTATTTCATATGGGGGAGAAGGGCATGCAGAAGGTATGTCTCGGTCGCTAGTTATGTTGCCGACGTTGGTGGTGTTTTGAAGACGGCGAGAGGTCTCAAATAGCTGATCGTAATGGCCATCGGGGCGTCTGAAGCCGAGAGGACCGTCCTGTCCCAGTCCGCAGTTTTCCTTAAACATCTTCTCTAAGATCTTGGGTACTTGAGAGCCTTTCCTCATATGCCTCGCTCTGAGAGTTGTCAGCCCTTTCAGGAGAACCTCTGGTGGAGCAGCAAGAGACCCAACACGCTCGAATTTGCCGTTACTCTTCAGCTTTCCGAGGTCGTATTGCACCACTCCGGGGCTTGTTCCGGTCGGTTGGCTGACGACAATGTCTCCAAGGCGAATGTTGATATCCTCTTCCAGTCTCGGGACGCCGGCTCCAATTCCAACCATGAGACCAAATCTCAGGTGAGGGAGGGAGCTGACCATCTGCATCGCGGTTGTCGCTGCGGATACGGCGCCGTAACTTCCAGCAGCCATACAGGCAATGAGAACGTAATGTTTTCCAATTCGACCCCAAGCGTAGTTGTTGTTATCTCTCGCATGCTTCTTGAACCCTTTTGGCTTTTCGTATTCCTCGTCGAGAACAGCTGTTGCTGCCGCCAGTTCCTTGTCGAGTGCGGTGACCCACCCAACGGTATACATCTGAGGGCTTGGAGGGAGTTGTGAGGATTCCATCGTGAACAAATGAGTGTTTTTGGAGATGAAATCGTATCGCAATGATGAACAATGGGTTTCAAGCGATGGAGTGTTGTGAAGACAGGAAGGAGAGCAAGTTCTTTTCGCTGGTAAAGTGGGTCCAGGGCTGAAAACCCCTCACCGAGGGCTGAGACAAGTCGTACGGCTGAGTGCGGGGGCCAAGCCAAATGTACCGCCGTAGCTGTTATGCATCTGCAAGTTCTCTTTTTTTTTTTTTTTACCGCTCTCCATGTATACCTACAGGATCTCTGCATCTCGACGGTTCAGTCTTTGCTGCTTGCTCAACACCGGCAGCCTACTACGGATCAGCTCTGACTCCAAGGTGGAGCTGATTTCCGTCAACTCCACTCGAGTCTCACAAGCTGCAAAGCCAGCGCGTAACAGGATTTTGAGGCTTCCAACGAGAATTTCCGCTTGAAACACTTCATACGTTCTATTAAACCCGAATTGAACCCACGAATGCGATTACAGAACGTGGCGTGCCAACACAGAACCCCGCCGAACGGTATACCTTGTCCAATATTACGGCGCGCATGAAGCTGAGCGCGTAGAGAAGGCAGCTGATCCCTCACAGCCAATAGGAGTATCGAGCGGGTAGTTGTGCAGTACCAACTTTGTGGCACGGGAATCGCCTGCTGTAAGTCCCTCATTTTCACCTGAAGCGTAGCTCAAGACAATATAATAGCTCATCGACTTCCAAAGGTTAATATGGCCTACGGCCCGCTGGACAAGGTTGTCGATAAGTCTATATGAGAGTTTGGTGACACCTTTGTGCTGAATTAGCTTATATTCGCCAAAGAAATTATCGTTGTATAGTAAGCTTAGTAGCCAGTATAACAAAGAATAATACTCCTCGCGGGCGGTCGCTGGGTAACTATCTACTCTATCTATGAACAGGCGCGTGACATAATTTAAACTAAGTCTATATATTCTCTATCTTATATCGACGATATTTTATTGACTACCAGTTCTACTAATTTTAAATAAAATGTTTAGATGTTAACACACCGTGCTGCAAGATAGTAATAGCGCCTCCGACAGGTGTCGAAGTTTTATTGGCTGTGTATGAGCGTGTGGACAAATATGAATGTGGATGCAGGAGACGTTCAGCAACTACGCAATCTCGGTACGGGTTGCCGCTCTGATCAGCCTCCACGACGACGCGTGGAGGCGAGACCGGTCGCAAATGTCTACGCTCAAACGCCACTGACGCACGCCTCATTTGATGATAAGCGCGTGCTTACCTTTTTCAAGTATCAGCACCCGGTTATTTATCGAAAGTAGTCGAGGTCAGCCAATCGTGACTGAGAATGTTCCGGTCAATCGATCACGTACAGGTGGGTCGTGCATCCAACACCGGTTTTTCTGTGCAACAATGCCCTCTTGACCTATCGCATCACCAAAATGCTGCTGGCTACCTTGTTTCAATTTTCGTGCTAACCGTCGGATGCATCACCCACCTGCACTCCACTTTCAGCCAACCACTGTCTACGCGGTCTCATGCGTGCAGGTAAGCTGCAGATGCAGCAAATGCAAAAAGAATTGTGGCGGGATACTCTTTCGGTCTTCCTCGTGCGACGTAGAATGAAGATCGAGCGGGGAAGCTAGTCGCCGGCTTACATACATTCACGCTAACTGGCCCGACCCTCCCGTGAAGCACACGCCTGCATTACGAATCCTGCCTCGAAGGTCTTTCGATGCTGTAAGGTGTCAGACCACCTGTTTGATCCTTTAGCATCAAACGATGGTGCTGAATACCCAACACCACACCAAGTAGCCCGTGTATCAGCCCCTTTCTCATCATCATCGTGATATTCGACGCTCATCTGTACATAATAGTGCAGTACAGAGCGGCGGCTTGGCATGACGTTGCTCACATGACCGATGGTTTCTTTTTTGGGAGAGAGAACATGGACCTTGTCCGCATCGGCCAGTGCAGTGTTCTGGTGAAGGTGCTGTGCAACAGACTGGGGGATCTACTCCGAGTTGAAACTGACATCCATGCGCTGGATGATGGCGGGAGATAGCTGAAGCAGAACATCCTGCGCAGTACCATGCTCTTCAAACTGGGCCCTGAGTCGCAGGCTGATCATGCCTCGGGACTGGACCGGTCACCCAGTCGCTGAGGTGGCGCCAGCCCAAGGACGTCGGTCAAACCGATCATACCGCCGTCCCTGACACTCTCGTACCACGGGCGACCCATCTTCCAGCTCCATTCCGATAGGCTCGGTCAAGCATGTCCGTCCCAAATTTCCGCGACGGGTTCATGGGCAGAGCTAGCGATGCTGACGTTCCCGGCGCTCGAGGAGTAGGAGAACGATCCCATTGCCGACGAAAACACCCGACATCAAACAGCGCTCTCCGCCCTCTTAGCAAGGCTCAGCGTACCCAAACGCCTGATCTTTTCGGGCGCCCTGTTGCTCACCGTCGTGGGTGCTCTGTAGGTCACCGGGATGGTTCTCTTCAACGTTGGCGATTACCAGTCGATTCGATTGCATCCTGTCAATGTCTACAGCGAACCCATGCTATCAACACATTCTCGGGGAGACCACTGTTCTGGTCCCTGACTTTGACGAAGGCGGACTGGATTCTTCCGTCGGAGAACTCGTGGCATCGGATTTGCCGAATCATGGCTCCGGGATATCCATCGAATTTCCCCCAACTGAGCTGGACGTGAGGACTGTATTCTCATCTATTGCCTCAACAATGGCGAGTGAAACAGCAACAGCTCATTTCTGAAAGCTAGCTCCATCAGGGTCCGCGTAGTAATTAATAGAGGATGCTTCGCAGTCTTTTTATGCTCGAAGCGTGAACAAGTCCCCTCCGATGCCCCCCTACTCTCGACAAGTTGATGTCAGCGTCTCCAGCCGCGTCCTAGCCTCGTAGTGCGCGCCGACTGCGTCCTCCTTGGCTCCACTCTAGCAGATCACCACTTGTAGTCCGCATCCCTTAGGTATGGGCACCATAGCGGATGGGATTGACAAACCCGGGACTCGTGGGATGCTCCCTTCTCATATAGCAGTTGTTAGGGGCAAGCCGCCGGAGAACGGTAGTGCCTGAGACCAGCACTTCTTTTCCAAAATAATTCCTCGTAATGTATGGTAAGTCCTACTGCCTCGCGCGGTCTCTGTCCCAATTGAGCCCACAGATGGATACCGCTACAGAGGCAATCAAGGCACCTGTGAAAAGAGGAAAGCTTCCTTTTTTAACGGCTCGTACACCACGCCGTGGTGAGAGTAAAGGCGCTTGATAATGCTGGACATAAAGTGTACTCGCAGTCGGATTGCCGGCGATGCGTAGTATACCTAATTGGTTTCTGGACAACTGGGTAAAAGAAGTGAAATGTGCCCAGAATGGTGGATACATTGCCTGCTGGGTCTTGATGGTTAAGCTGTTGCAAAGAATTGTGAGGCTCGGGCTTGCTTTAAGTCTTGCCCATCTCACCTCCTTCCTGCTCTACTACGTGGGCGTCTTCGTTCATTCCAATGTCTGCGAGAACGGCGTCATCGGCGTCGACAAGCACGTCAAAATTGCCTTCATCAATCAGTCCTCGAGAGACTCCCACTTGGAAGTAGCAGTCTCGCGTGCCTTGACCAATGCCGTGGTCGCGTCGTTCTAGGATTCGTCACATCCAACAACCCTGGATTGCCCGAATTTGCTCATATCAATTCTTCACAGCGGTCGCTGGGCTCCGTCTGCTCTCTGGTCATCAGACCGCACTTCTGCCGCAATGGGCCTCAGGACCTTGTTGAACCTAGGTGATGAAGCCCTCAAAGCGGTCCCCCGGCTCCTTCTCGTTCACTTCCTTTATAGCTGTGCATTCCCTTTGCTGGAGTAAGTTCCTGGTAAGCTCTGGCTGCAGCGAGGCCATAACAGTCTTTGCGTGCTTTTTGCCTCTTCCGTCGCGTCGTCGGAGGTTGGACTCATCATCGACCCCGGTCTGGTCGATTGCAAGGGCAGTCCCGCGGTTGAGGGAGCATCAGCCGGAGGAGAGGCCACCGAAAATTTGCTCCACCACCCTGACAATCTTACCTTGGGCCCCCCCTCTCCTTTCACTGACTCACAGGCGGGGCGTTGCGTCTGCAACTCGTTCAACAGCCATCTTAATGAGATGATACCGATGCTCATCACCCTGAAGGACTTTCAGCGGATTTGGAAGAGAGCGCGTGGTCTGCGGGTGAGACTTTACGTGGGGATCATGATGGGGATGCTTGAACATACAATCTGATCTGGTCGGATTTGGCGGTTGTTTTGTGGGGTTGTGATTGAAGCCGTGCTATCTGTGGGAAAAGAAGTCGACGCAAGAAAACATCAGCTGATTGCAGGAGCGGAAACGCTGGTCGTTACGTGCCCCAACATCACCCGCCACATCATTGCCGCATCGGGCCAGCCCAGCATCATCTTAGATCCCGTCATGGCATCAGGAAGCACACAGTGGCTGTCCAACGGCTGGGAATTATCCAATTGAGCATCAACGGGTGACCCTTGGCGAGTTCAGCCTGTTGCTCGCCGGCATCCGAGACAATAATCATCAGCGGAAAGGCTCCGACCGAGAGCCTGGAAGACCTGTGCAGCATCCAGAGCTCGAAGGCCATCGACAAGCCACTCGGAAGCCTGGTTTGATTGCAACCATTCCGCTTGCTGATCACGAACCATGCATCCATGCGGATCGCCTTGTGCCCGAGTAAATATTCACTCATTTCTTGACTGAAGATTCCGTCGTCACTGCCTGGTCTTCTCGAGCTACCGTGGGCCGCCTCTCGTGATCGAGTCTGCGATTTCAAAGCCACACGTTGCAAAGAAGCTTTCCAAGAAGAAAAGGGAATACAATGGCCACAAGTAGGTCTCCTGCCCCATTATATTTACTTATGGTTCTTGCTAACTACTCCGGTGTGCAGAGAACGGTAGGTGAGGTGCACAGATGGTTTTGTCCAGACTCTTAGGAAGTATCTGAACAATCGCTTGGCGGAAAAGAAGAATCCCCTTAGGGCGGCGGATCAATACATAAAGGTGGCGATTATTGACGATGGTGTAGACGTCGACAGAGACAACATTTGCAGAAACATTATTGCTGGCGAGACATTTTCAATAAAAAAAGGTCACTGGCCGGGCTTTTATCAGTCGAGCTACGGTGACGGTCACTATATGGCCCGTCTGGTTCAACGACTCTGCCCCAAGGTGCGCCTGAACATTGCAAAGTTGAACGAGTTGTGGAGCAACGGAAAACCGCAGATCACAGCCGAGTCTGCTGCCAAGGTACGAAAAACTCTACTCTATACTAAGAACCTCTTGCAAGCCATCTCCATATATAATGTACTGGCTAACATGCTCAATTATTTATCTTTCAGGCCATTGAATGGGCAAAGATAAAGGACGTCGACATCATTTCTATGAGACTCGAAGCTCCCAATCCCGAGGCGGCAAAGATGTTGGAGGCTCCCATAAGGAACGCTCTCGATGCCGAAATTCCACTCTTCTGTGCCTCCAAAGATCAGGGCAATTTAACCGGCATCCCATACCCTGCATGCATTGATACCAAGAGGATCTTCAGAGTCGGTTCGGCGACGGCGCTCGGGAACCCCAACGAAGCAACGCAGAGGAGCGTCACATTCATCGCACCCGGCGTAGAAGAGGTACACCGGACTACACACAACCAAGAATTGAGTTTCGCAAACCCGCCGTCTGGCTCGTCCATCGCGACAGCCCGCTACACCGGCCTCGCAGCGCTAATCCATCACGCCCGGAAAGCTCGAGCTACGTAGCCAAAAGAACATGAAGGGTATGTTTATGCGGATGGTCAACAAGGGTAAGGGTGATGATAGCAACTATCTGCGCGTGTGGGATGTGTTCGACGTCGCGAAGGGGAGGGTGAAGCTAGACAAGAACGAGGAGTGGAACATTATCCGCGCTATGGCGAGTGAGGTTCTGGGGACTATAAAGTGGGGAAGGATCGGCGAGGAGCCTTAGTCCCATGCATACCGATGATCGTGTCGGGATACCTGGTTCTATGACTGAAGGACAGAAACGGGAAGACTGGGGTCCGCAGGCTTGGCGATACTGACACTAGTTTTATATGCACCGTATTCCCCGATCATTGTAACCGTTCAAGATACCAGATCTTTCATTTTTCTCTAATTCACTTCCAACATTTGCGATTGACAGCTGACATAGGCCCAGCTCTAGCAAGTCAGCTTCAAACCTTGGTTGCTAGCTGCAGCCTTAATAAGCGCGAGACCTACTCGACCACAGCGTAGATGTCGCTTGAGTTGTGCATCGGGCTACTTCCCATTTTGAAGGTGACTATGACTTAATGGCGAGCCTTTACAGCTCTATGCTGGCTACTTCCTGCATTGCATCGTATAATTAGCGCCAAGTTGATTTTCCTGTTTCCCGATTTTGCAGTCGTTCTTACTTGCCGAAGGATGCTATGAATCTCTAAAGCGCAATTGAGTGAATCGGGCACCTCGTATAGCGGAACTGGGCAACCTGCATGGCAGTCCTCTCGTTATACTGGAGCTACGTCCGTCAATTAGCGCAACCGTGGTTAAACGCTCACTAAGGCATCGTGCTCTAGAATGACGAGCAATGGAGCGTTGAATACGATGGCTGAGACGGTCTCCAAGAGAATAATTTCTATTCACTTCTGAATTCTCGAACGGGACTAAAGCTGAAGGCAAAGACGGACGAAATTATGTGAGTGCTCGCCCTACCAAGCCGTGGTTCAGCTCTGGTCACTAAGATAACCCTTGGCTGTGCGTTGTGATTGGGCTGTGGCATGTTGAGGAAGACACCAGATCTACTCATGGGACGAGTACTGGATACGCCGGATGGATTTCTCAGACACCCCTGTCGTGTTGTTCGACGCTGGGCTTCACAGTGACTTCACAGATTCGGACATAATCTCTGCGGACTGGTTTGATCGCATGGGCAAGGGGGTAAAGGAATGAATGGATTAGCTTTTTCAATTATCCGTGCGCTGAGAAGCTAGCTAAAAAGCTTCTGTGGTCTTGTTTCGTTCTACCTACGGTACATCACCCTCAATGCACTGGTCCTCCGTCATGCCATTATCATCATCGTCGTCCCCTCAATGTACTGACCTTCCATCATGTCATCATCATCGTCGTCGTCGTGGACGTCGTCGTCATTATCATCCACAAAGACGCACCTACCATCACCTCCTTCGTCATCATCCTCTCCCCCATCATCCCATCCAATCACAAAGACCCCCCACCACCCCCCTCCTCTCCATCATCCGCTCCAGCATAATTATCGAGCAATTCGTCATCCAAAACTGCGCCTTCTCAGCATCGTTCTCCAAAAGCGGATACACGTCCTCCATCCAGCGCAGCGAAAACCGCTCGACAGTCTTTGCACGTTTCTGGCTCGTCGACGCAGCAGCATTGAAGGTGAAGAGCGTGTTGCCGTTGCTGTTGCTGTTGTTGCCGAAGACGAAAAGGTCGCCGCCATGCCCGCCGTTGTCGCTGAGGAAGTTGGAGGCGGTATCGGCGGGTTGATGCTGCTGCTGCTGCTGCTGCGGGAGGAACGGAGTGGATGGCGCGGGGAACACAGTGGTGGTTCCGGGCTGATCAGCAGAGCCCGTGCTCTTGGCCATCCAAGCTGCGATGTTCTGATGCTGCTGCTGCTGCGGCAGGCTCTTGGGCGTGTTGTTGACGGCGACGAAAGCGGGGGAGATGACGCTTGAGTTCGCATTGCTGGCAACTCCGAAAGTGGGGGAGAGGACGCTCGAGTGGGCGTTGCTGGCGGCAGCCTGTTGCAGGGTCGTCGATGCATGTTGGCCAAGCGCCCCATTGTCAAGAGTGGAGCTGCGCACATCCGGACAAGGGGTTTCGACGACGACGCTCTCCGAGTTGTTGCGGTCGTCGCTTGGGTAGTCCGAACGAAAGCAAACGGGCCCTTCGGGGTCGAAGGCCGGCCCCAGATGCGGCGCAGGCGCAAGAGAAGCCTGCTGCTGTTGACTCTGCTGATGCTGCTGCTGCTAGAACATAGTAGCGTGCGGAGTAAATAGAGAGGCTAAGCCCGACGTTGGGGCGGCGGCGTAGTTGGGCTTGTGGGAGAAGCAAAAGTCGTTTTCGGTGTAGACGAAGCGCTGACACGGCTTGTCTCCGGCGGTAAACCCGGAGCAGTAGAAGACGGGGCGTCTGGATGGTGTAGCTGATTGCATGGCGAAGGCAAGAGGTGTTGACGGGGAGGAGGAGTGGAAATTGATCGTTCGCGGAGCCATGGTCACACCCGCCGCAATTTGATGGGCCTGATGCCGGCCAGGCATGACGGCCCTCATCTTAGCCAGGCCCTCATGTCGGCCGCGCAGTCTCAGTCGTTGAGACATGGAGGCCATGTGGGGTCAAGAGATGATGGACTACTGAGAGGCCTCCAGGCATCGTCTCTGAGACGTGGCGTTCCTTTTACCTCCTTTTCGGAGCTCGCGCCTGGGCTCAGCTGATCCCATCTGCGACTTTCAGGCACCTTACGAGGTGCAGCGCTGTCTAGCACCTTGTCCGCCGGCAAACTGCATCGTAGAGAGACCATGTCGGCTCCCATCATGAGCGTCGGCGGGCGACATCATCTCGGTTCCAGGATCAGCCCACGAAATTAAGCTCGGAAGGGTGGCCGGATGCCAATTCACCAGGTTTCGGGCCGGAGCGGAGATAGAGTGCGGAAGTCGTTCGCAGAGAGCAAATCTGATTTGCGAGGTAGTAGACCTCAGCTGAACTAATCTATGCCCTCCCGTTCGGCCCGCCTCTTCGGGTACCCGCTTGTCGTGTTCGTGTCAATCCACGGTCATTTTGAGTCAGCTTCTTAGCTAGCCTCTCAACGCACGGATAAACCAAATGACCCTCCAGGGTCATTTGGTTATATCCGTGCGCCCAGAAGCTAACTTCTCGGCATACGGATGAATGAAATTACCCTGGAGGGTCATTTCCCCTTTAGTCAGCTTCTTTGCTAGCTTAACATCGCTATAATCGGGCGTGCTAGAAGGGCGTCATCTTGCGGGAAACTAAACGATGAGTACCTGTTGCGCCTCGTAAGGATCAGGTTATCCAAGGCTCGGCGACTGAAGATATATTCCAAGGCCGCCCTAGTGGACGCCAGGGAGGTAATTCAGCGACATTATGTATGTAACAGGCTTCTGAAGCATCATAGAATCATCAGTCAATTCATGATTTGGGCTCCATGAGGATTTTTCATAAGAATGCACAGATCTAATCATATCAGAATAAGGAAACAAACAGTAGACAGCAACCATATATGCAATAAAAGAGCGAACAGACCCCAAAGGACCACCCGTGATCCAGCAAATAGCAACCATGCGTGCAATAAGAGAGCGGACAGACCAAATCATGTCAAAATAAGGAAAAAACAGCAAATAGCAACCATACCTTCATTAAAAGAGCGAACAGGCCCCAAAGGACCACCCGTGATGCATGCACGTGCATGCAAGAAAGCGAGTCAAGGAGGTTCCTATCGTCACTCAAGTTTAGGCTTAGACTCCCACTTAAAGTCACCTCCGGCCCGCATTTCACGGTTGCGCTCGAGATAGTCGAGGAAGGCCGTCTGGTTCCAATGCAGCAGGCCCTGGGCGTACTCGTGCCAGACGCCGACGAGCTTGTCAAGCAGCTGCGGGGGCGAGACGGACGAGGCGGCGTCGTCGCCGGTGAAGGAGCCGTTTGCGCACGGCACGCCCGAGTACGTGTTCAGAGTGGCGGTTGAGCGGACGGCCGAGTCCACGTGCTCGCGGGCACCCTCCAGGGTTTTGACGACGAATTCGAGGAAGGCTTTGGCGGAGACAAGGTGGCCGTGCACGCCGCCGAGTTTGTCGCGTGCGGCGTCGACGGAGCTGAGGGACGCGCGGTGGAAAGGGCGAGGTAAGCGGCCGCCCATCAGCCAGCCTACGAGGGCGACGGGCGGGATTGTCGAGTTGCGCCACTTGTTGAACTGCCACGAAGCCCACTCGTCCAGGTATGTATTGTGGAGGTCGTAGGCGGCCTCGGTTGTCTCGTTTAGGCGAGCTTCGCGCGACTCGATTTCAGGCACGATAAAGTCGTTGATCGGTTTGAAGCGTTCCAGCAACACATCCATACGCCCAACAGCGTCGGCGCAGCTCGCCGAAAGCTGGGAGATAAGGTCCAGGAGGCGGCCTTCGGCGCGGCAGGCGATAAACCACATGGACGGGCCGCGACGGTCGGCCTGCAGCCAGCGCGGCGCGGTTCCGTTGATGCGGGCGAGATCGATGGTGGCGAACTCAAGATTCTGGAAGCCTGCGGCAGGCATCGTCTTGATTCTGGCATCAAGGGGGACCAGATCGCTCGAGAAGCGGCGCAGGGCGGACTGGAGGCTGCTGATGTTTTGGCGGTGCTGGACAACCACGTGGTTGTCGTAGTGGAGAGTAACGGGCCAGAACAGGGCTGTAGCGTGCGAGAGGCCATCCAGCTGCTCATGCGCGTGCCAGACCGTCTCGCGTAGCTGGAAGGGGCTGTGGCGGCCGAGCGTGCGGGCTGCTCCGGCGGCGGCAGTGGCCAGGGTGCGGTTGAGGCCAGCGTCGTAGTGGTAGCGCATGTCGGCGGGATGGACGTAGCCCGCATTGGCGGGTCGGGTCAGCAGGGTGCCAAGGTAGCCCGCTGCGATGGCCACGCCCAGCACTAGCGCCAAGGATGATGAGAGGTATACGGATAGCCAGCTCGATGACTGCGGGCGCAAGGATGACCGCCGGCGCGAGGATCTTAGGGATGTGGACGGGTTTGAGCGCGATTCGGCACGGCGCGGATTGAGCTTGGCGAGGGTGCGGCGGATGAGGTGCTCGTGGTTGGCAGGCGACATACTGTAGAGAATTTGCAGGCAGTCGGCAAGGGTGTTAGGCGGGAGCTGGGAGAGGAGGTCTGCGATGAGGCGACGCTGCGGAGGCGGGAGGTCGAAGTCATGCAGGAAGGCGGCGATGGGATCCATACTCGAAGAAGGGAGCGGTAAGGCTGCTAGCAGAAGAAGAGCGCCAAGGTTGCTGGTAGGAGAAGGGAGCGGCAATGGGCGGCTGCAGAGAGCAATATATTCCATGCTGGAAGAAAGGAGCGGCAAGGAGAGCAGAAACAGCGACCCAAGAGAGACAAGAAAGCGCGTCAAGGCGCAACAAAGGAACAAGAAGGTCTCGATTTGAAGGTCTCGTCGTTAGAACATGTCATCGGTCAGGCGGGCCATGATGGCAGCAGCATTGGACGAGGCGGGCGGATAAGAGCGGCTCAGGTTGGCCATGATGCTGCCGGCACGGGTGCGCGGGCGGTCGTCGTCGGGCGTGTCGGTGGTGTTGATGTTGACGCTGGCGGGCGACGCGTCGGTCTGTGCGGGGGTCTGCGCGGGGGTCCGTGCGCGCGCGTCGCTCGTGATGACGTCGCGCCACCTCCCGCGCCTCTTCCTGCGCCGCGCGCTCGTTATGTCGACGCGCCACGTCCGCCGCCATCTGCTCCATCCGCGCCTCTTCCTCCTGCGCCGCCAGCTGATCCACATGCGCCTCTTCCTGCGCCGCACGCTCGTGATGTCGTCGCGCCACAAGGGACTCTCGAGAGGGTGTGTCCGGAAAGGGCCTGGCCGCCTGCTGCTCCACCTCTTCCTCCTCCGCCGCCAGCTCCTCCATCCGCGCCTCTTCCTCCTCCGCTGCCAGCTGATCCACCCGCGCCTCTTCCTCGCGACGCCGTTTTTCCCGCTCTTCTTCTAGTTGCTGCAGCCGCGCCACGTCCGTGCAGCGCCGTCTCGCCCACTCGTCCGCCAGCTGCATCATCCGCGCCTCGACCAGCTGCTCTTCCGCGCGACGTCGTCTCGCTCGCTCCTCCGCCAGCTGCTCGTCCTCGCGCCGCCGCGTCGCCCGCTCCTCCTCCCCTACTTGCGCCAGCCGTGCCTCATCCGCGCGACGCCGTCTCGTCCGCTCAGGCATCGCTTCCTCGGATCCTCTGTCGCTGCGCCCGTCTGCCGCTCTGCCTCCGTGCCCGCTGCTCTTCCAGCCACGCGTCCTTTTGTGCTTGGCGGCGCATACTCTTGGGGCGGCGGGATGTGGACTTCGTGCTTTTGCTGCGGGTGGGGAGGTGGGATGTGGACTTGAAGCTCCTGATGCGGGTGGGGCGCTGGGACGTGGCCTTGAAGCTCCTGCAGCGGCTGGGGCGGTGGGTTGTGGCCTCGATTCTCCTGCTGCGGCTCGGACTGTGCTAGGCTGCCGCGGCGGAAGCGCTCATGTCGATGGTCATGGCGATGGTCATGGCGATGGTCATGGCGATGGTCATGGTGATGGTCATGGTGATGATGGTGCCGGTGCCGCACAACACGGCCATCTGGGCCCTGGCTGTGTCTACCCTGCCGGCCCCTGGGGTGAGACGCCGGATTATGATGATGATCCCGTTGTCTATCCTCCAGCGCTTGCCCCTGCAGTACGTGGCTTGCGCAGAACCGGACTCCGCCTATCCATCGATCCTGCGCGATGCAATTCCGGCAGCTGAAGCCCTTCGTCGTCACTCCTGCGCAGTACCACAACCTACGCTCGGTAAGTTCGATGATCGGGTTAGTGAACATGGTGTTGTTTTCGTCTTGAGAGTAATTGAGTTGATGACAATTCTGCTCGGTACGTCGGTCTCTTTGCTTGTCATCCGGCGACACTTGTTGCTGCTCTGCGCTTTTAACATACCGCATGCGGCGGAACCAGCCCTTCCACCCCGGCAATCATCATGCAGGCTTCCATGCTCTTCCCGCGTCAATGATACACCAGTTTTTTCACGATCGCTCCAATGCTCCTTGGGCATATCAACTGAGACATTGGGCATATCAATTGAGACATACATCTATTCTACGCATTTTGTTCACTCTCTATGCCCTTCTTCAGGTACTTCAATGCTCCTTGGGTATATCAATTGAGACATACATCCATTCACACTTTTCTTCACGATCGCTCCAATGCCCCTTGGGCATCTCAATTGACACATACATCTATTCTACGCATTTTCCTCACTCTCTATGCCCTTTTTCAATGTGCCAATCCGTTGATGGTCGTGCGTTGCTTACCAAACTCTCCCCCAACACGCGTGCGAACGACTTGATTCCTATAAATCTCCGCTGTGCTCCATCGCCTGAAATCATTCAAAACTGGCGTAATTCTCCATGCATTTCCTTCTCTACCGTGCAATCAGGAGAGCGATATGCCCAAGTTGAAGATGCGAGAGAAAACACTGGAGAGAAGCGCGCCTCTTCAGTGTTTTCTCTCCATTCATTCCTGCTCTACTCTCTTATCACTCCACAACATCATCTGGCAGTTCGGCCAGGCAAAAACGGTCTGCAACACCCACCACCATGCCTCAGCAATCAACAAAGAAGATTCGTACACAACCATGCCCGTGCCGGGCGAGGAGATACTCACGCCGACCAGACACCGCACTTCCCAGCAGGCAGAAGGAGCATGTTCCTTGTCACCTGAGCCCGCTCTATTCAGATCTTCATCCTGCCAACTCGATCCTCCCATCCTAAAGCAAATGCCTCCGTTTCCTAGCCATTGGTACTCGGTCACCACAGCGCAATCTGCAGAAGATGCAGCAGCGCAGCGAGAAACAAGTCTTCAAAAAAAAAAACTTCTCAAACACCCAATCAGCCAGCGAAACAGGCAGTCAGTTCATCCACCCGCTTCTGTGCAACCCAGTCCCGCTCACCCATCGTAGACCCAAAGCTTGCAAAGCCCTTACGTCCGCCCAATCCTTTGGAGACCTTTCGCACATGCTCTTCTCTTCTTTTTCCTCCTTTCCCTCTCCCTGTTCTGCTCCTTCCACTTGTCTTCCCAACGCAGGTGCACATGCGCTGGGTGGACAGGTGGAAGGAGGAGGCCTCCGAGAAGGTCACATGGAGGCGGCTTGGGTTCAAGGTTTGAGCGGGCGCGCAGGCGAGAAAGTCGGCTGGCTGGTTGCATGCTTTTTTCTGGGGGAAGAGGGATGAGGGGACTGGATTCTGGGTCAGGCTTGATCCGCTCTAGATACAATCGGGGCCAGGATTCGGATTGGCGGCGGTTCCGTCATCATCATCATCATCACCATCACGGGGCGCCTCCAGGTTCATCCTCTCAATTCAAGCAGGAGTGGTGGGGTCTGACGGGTAGCTGCACGCGGGCGCGCACACTCATTTTTAAGCGTTTGTCGCACTGTACATCCTCCTCCCCTCTACCACCCTACCTGTCAACACCACACAGCGGAAACATGGACGGCGACGCATCCTCCACCCGAGCCCCAGTCTGCAAAGGCATCAACAAGGACGGCATCCGCTGCCGCCGCCACACCCACCACCCATCCGGCTTCTGCCCGTCACACCACCAGCAGAAAGACACTTCGGCCATCGACCAACAGCAACCCAGCGACGGCAGCACTCCCCAACGCCGCCACGTCGCCACCGTCTCCACCGACGACGAAGGCGAGCGCCCAGCCTCATCGTCCTCACCAATGCCTCCTCCACCTCCCTCTTCCCACCAAGGCCCCCTCATCAACTTCACCCCTTCACCTCAGCCGGAGCAGCAGCAGCAGCCGCTCCAGACGCAGCAGCTGCAGCAACAGCCGCCCCAGACACAGCAGCTGCAGCATCAGCCTCCCCAGACGCAGCAGCACCAGCACCAGCATCAGCCGCCTGACCTGCAGCCTCAGCCGCTTTACCCACAGCTCCAGCCGCAATCGTCTTACCCGCACCCGCAACAGCAGCCGCTGCAGCAACGTCGCCGCGTCACCTCCGGCAACTCGCTCGCCCCTCTGCCACTCCCACTCCAGCACCCGCCACCGGCTTACCGCTCACCGAGCCCGGCACAACCCTTGATCGCGCCGGCGGCCGCGCCGACGGGAAGGGCGACTATCGACGCGGGCGAGCAGCAGCCACAGCAGCGGTGGGGGATGCCTGCGTTCGGGCCTCCCGCCCAGGGAGCATACAATGAGCCGGCGGAGGAAAGGTACGAACGGGATGGTGGGCTGTACAACGCGGCGTGGTTGGCGGGACGCACGGATGAGCAGCTGATGGAGGATATGGAGGCGATTCGGGAACGGTTGAGGAGGCTGCGGCCGTGAGGGAGGGAGGGAGGGAGGCGGAGACGGACGGACGGAGCTTCATCATCCTGCGAGACCATGACTGGTAGACGTGTTTTCCTATGTTTGTTTTCGGCGCAGGTCTGTTTGCTTCCTCTTCTCTTTTTCTGGACTCCCCACAATATCTGGTAGGGGCAGAGTGTCCGGAGGGATCTGCAGCCAAGTTTTCTTTTGTATGTCGCTGTAGAGCAATATTGCTATCTTCGTAAACACGCGTGCGCTTCTCTCCCCTTCATTCACGCCAGCCTTCGTCTGAAAGGAGGGTTATTAGAGGTCGCAAACGGTAAAAGTAGAATGAATGTGGTTGCATTTTCTAATTGGCTCGCCATCCTCCCCAGTACATCAGCTCACCACAAGTCGGGCACTCCACAATTCCCACCAGATGCTCAAGAGACCGCGAAGCACCAAGGTAGCGGCTGGGGTGAGAACGGCCTGGTGGACGGTGTCGGCTGGACCGATGAGTGATTTTCTCGTGCTGAATTATATAGCAAGTGTTTTCAGTACATCATTCATTGATGGTGGAGCGCGTTGCGCTCGCTGCCTCCCTAAACACAACACCGCCCATCTGTCCCGACACTGACCTTGGCATTGCTGAACGCCATCAATCTTGCTACCAGAAACCTCACTGATGATGCCCAGCGCAGAAGAACAAAGGTGAGGATGATACTAAGAGCGGGAATGACACCTATGTTGTTCAAAGACGCATCCTTTTCAATCTTTGAAACTCAGCCTAGTAGCCCTTCTTGCATTTCCCAGTCATCATATGAGACCTTTCGTTACTTTGGACTTAATGTTGGCTGAATCTTATAAAGTGATTAGAACGTAAGCGACCTCGTATATATAAATTGATTAAGGGATCGGGCGGGAAATCCTCGGCGACAGCGGACGGGATCGCTCGTTCTCTGCGATCTATGGTCAGTTGTAACGTGAGTGCGGATTGCGAGCTGAGCAATGCCGGTTCTCGGATAGCTTTTGGCTGCAGTTTTACATCGGCAAACCTGATCAGTTAACCGCCGCTTTGATTCTTATGCCTCTAGGGATGTGACCCTGCCTTCTCCAAGATTATAAGCGCTGACTAGAATGTACGTCTTGCAACTAGTAAGGTGGGGTTTAGTAAAGAACTTTTCCAGTAAAGCCGTCACCCCGTTCTGGCCCTCAGTTTGGGATGCGAAGGGTAAAGTACTTGGTGCGAACGAGACGCAGGGTGTTTTGGCAAATGTTGTTGGCTAGGAGTAGAAGAATCGCATAGAAGAGAGAAGAGAAAAGAGGTGTTTCTTTTTATCTGAATATCTGAGTGGATTTTTTATGTGAGGGAACCGGATTGTGGTGCTTTTGGAAAGGTACATAGACCCTGGGCGTCTTTGACGTGAGATCATCCTTACCGTACTCAAGCAGATGCCGTGCGTCGCCCACGTTTCGACCGTAGGTCTCGGCTGCGGCCCTGTACAGCACTATGATCCCATTTCTGCCACACACCGTGACGTTGGCCTTGACAGCTCTTAGCAGCGGGGTCTTGTCGCTGTTGTTGAGAGTATCCGGGTTTGCTCCCTCTTTCAGCAGCATTTTGACCATGTATTCCCCATCCAAGAGTATCGCGGCCATGAGGGCTGTATCGCCATCTTCGTGCACGATGTGAATTTGGGCATGCGAATTGAGTAGTTGCCCCGCTGTGTCGTCGCAATGGTTGAGGACGGCGCGCTAAAGGGGCGGTATGCGGCGCGCATCAACGGCATTAATATCTGCATCGGGACCCAGAAGCGGGCGGGCCACCTCCGTGTGCCCGCGGCGCGCCGACTCGAGCAGCGAGGTGTCGCTATTGGAATTCAGCGCCAAAATAACGCGCCACACAGCCGTATTTTTAACACTGACTGAGTAACTGAGTAGAACCATATATTCCAACACTCGCCTATGTGAAGACACGTAAGTAGTGAAACAAAAAGATCTTCAAAGAACACCTAAGGCGGAAGTCCGTAAACTTGATTTATTCATCAGTTTCGCTAATTCATCAAACGGGCACTATTCGATTCTGCAGCCTCGCCGCCTCATTCGCCAGCCGCCGCTCTATGTCGCATGCCTCGCGCCAAGAAGCTAACTTCTTAGCGTAGTGAGCCCGTGAGCGGTCTGCACGTCTAGATTGAAATCGACGGTAGGTTCTGTTAATTGTCCTGATCGTGGCGTACTGCTGCCTGTCGTCGTGGGTTGCCTGGTTATACTCTGAGATTTTTGAGATTGACGAATGTTCTAAGACGAGCACCCGCTTCCGCTGCTAGGAACATGACGTCTACGATGCTCTTGTGCCCATTGGAGATGGCTAGATGCAGTGGCGTATGTCTTGACTACTACGTAGGAAAGCCAGACAGGTGCCCGTACTTAGACGTGAGTAGCCGCATTACGTCATCACTACCGTAATATACGGCAAAGTGTACGGCCGTCCAACCTCCCTTAATCTCCTCGCCGAGAATGTGGTCCGCGTCCTGGTCAACTATCCTACCCGGGTCCACATTAGCATCCAGAAGGACCTTGGCAATTTCGGTATAATCGCTCCCGGGCAGCGTCAATGAGCGACGTGGCATATGGTGTGCGGTACGCATTTGGATCTGCTTTTTGGTCGAGTAGTGCTATAGTCGTAGACAGATTGCCATGAATAATAGCTTGCTCGAGCGCCCTCTCGGTATAGACGTGGCCAAAGGTCAGGTCGGCGCCTTTTTTGAACGAATTATCGACGATGTCGCGGTGGTCTTCGCTCAATGCTAAGAACAGCGCTGATCGCCTATCTGAGTCCGGCTCGTTAATAGAAGAATCGTTGACGAGAAGCTCAACGGCAGCAAGGTGGCTATTCACGGCTGCCTCGTGGAGTGGAGTGCTCCTTTTTTTTCCCGCAGTGTTGAAATTCTGGGCTGCAAACTCTCCGCTTTGTCTTCCAAGTCTCCTGGTGGTGGCAAATTGAGGGCCTGCTTGAGTAACTTGACATCCCCCATGCCTGCAGCCAGATGAATAGCCGTCACGAATTCCTGGTTGTTGGAAAAAAGCGCTTAAAGCTGTGACTATAGACCCGTTTAATGCTGTGCTGTAGCGGAGTTGACTTATCATCAAAAGGGGCCATGACGTCGGCTTTCTCTCTTCGAAGCAGATAGACAACATCTAGGCGACCCTAGTCTACCGCCTCATTGAGAGGGAGGGGCCCATCGCACCCATCAACTTTGGCGCCTTCGTCTATAAGCCTGGCCAATCCGGTATACCTTGGGCAGCAAATGAGACAGGATATCGGCAAATGTTTCCATGCTCTTGTATCATTCGAGTGGGACCATAACCATCTCCTTATTACCTCTCTAACAGGCCCTAGTAAGCTCGGCTTGGATGATCTTAGCATCATCAACTCCGACAATCAGGTGTTTTACAATCGCACGATGACCGTATAGACAGGCGACCTGCGAGTTTATCTGGTCCAATTCGCCGCTTCTGTTCAAAAGGTTCTGGACAATGTCGAAAATGCCGAACTGGGTAGCTGGGAGAAGTGCGCTTCGCGCCTTTCCAGGTTCTAATGCCTGATTCTGATAATTTGGACCAATTTTGTTTACTGAGCACAGCCAACGTCGGTATTCCGTGGTTCCGAAGAGTTCCAAGGCGATGTCTTGAAGCCGCTGATCCGTAGACGGTAGATCAAGGGACCTCGATGCGTTTTCCTAGGCCACGCGGTAGTGAAAATGCCAGTGCTTGAGAGTGTGTTCAAAGAACCTAAAGCTGAACTCGTTTGGTATGTCCTTGTGACTGCCGATATTGATCATATTCAGAGAAATGTACAGATATTCTACAGCATGTTTCGTAAGCGTCAGATTGCGCAGCATTTCTTTGTCCTTGGTTGGCTCGAGATCAAGCGGTTAGAATCGACCGCTTTAAATCAACCGCTTAAAATCAACCGCTTAAAATCAACCGCTTAAAATTAACCGCTTAAAATTAACCGCTTAAAATCGGGAGATTACACGACGGGCGGGAAGCAGCCGTCCGGGTCAAGAATCAGGCGGCGGTCGACTCAGCGGCTCTTAGCCAGCTTTCTAATTAAACGCCTGTCTTCTCATACGTGTGATGTTTCTGTTGCAGGTTAGGATATTCTCTCCAGCACCCTGCGAGCTTTTTAACTTTTCGAAACCCTCGCCCGAATAATAAATCCTAACGCCCTACTACAAACTACGAGAGGTAGGTATAGGCGCGTAGCCGTGTGGTATTATCGTCATCGTCAAGGCCGGGTGAGTCTGTAAGGAACCCAGCGGAGTCTGGGCTTGGTGGCGGCGGGCTCTACGCCTCGCACGCCTGCCATTGCATCCAGTCAGTGCTCAACTTGGCTAGGACCGCCTTGATGCAGTTCGGACTTGAGAGCGAGCTTGCAGCGCGGATGCGATAGGCGATGAAGTTCGAGTGCAAAAGCCCTTCAGAGTATCCAAGAGACTCCTCGGCTTGAACCTTTGTGGTCTCCAATTTGGGGTTCTCGGACACCAATCTCTCGGCCACACGGCCTCGAAACCTTGCCCAACCGTCCTTGAACTCAGAGATTCTGTCAATCTCCAGTTCAACCGCATCCGTAAGGGGATGAAAACGCTGAAGTCTGTGGTGCACAATATCTTCAATCGCTCTGGCGCCGCAAAACCCAAGTCAAACAAAGTGCGTAAGAGCCCCGCTATGTTTCCTGTGTCGCAGTGGGTACGGGAGTCGACTACCACGGTAATAGACTTGCATTTTGCCTGTCGGATAATGAAGCGGAACTGTATCTACGGATCCCCTTCGGTCCAGCGAAATTCCTCATCGGTATCCAACGTGATCTCCTGGACAGAAGGAATGAGGTCTAGCTTGCAGGCGAGAAGCTGCGGGATGATCAGCATTGCGGACACAGATCGCTGATGGTGGTCCCGCCAATGAATGCGAAGTAGGTGATTATCCGCGACGGGTATTGCTGCAGAAGAAGGCTCTTGTAGACGTATTAAGACAGGGTGTTTTTGTCGGGACTTCTACAGAGAACCAATGCAGAGACTTTTTTGCTCCCTAAGCGGTCCATTACGCTATCCACGATCTTCCCGATGTTCTCAGATTCGGAAGTATACGTATGAAGGCTGAGGCGAGACAGCGTCTGCATATACTCGCGAGGCTCGGGTATTACTTTAGGCAACAAACCATTATTAGCCATCGTCCTGCACTTGTGGCACACCTATGGCTTCATGCCTGTCGCTGCCTTTCTCAAGCTCTCAAACTTTCAATCCCAGATTATCGAGGAATCACGGACTATCAAGAGCGATGGATCATCGTAGGCCAACGGGCGGTCGAGATCCTCGGCGGGGCAAGGCGGAGCAAAGGACAGAACGGTCACAAGAAAAAAGTCACGGGAAAGTCATTGGGGGCGCCAGGCCGATTTTTCATTTGTAGGATATCTGCCGGTCCAGCCAGCCGCACTGACATCAGCTAATCAACCAAGCCCAACTCCACTCGCATGATGATACTTGCAGTATAAGTATTTTCAACAGAATCACACCGCCGCCGCTGCTGCTGTTGCTTCACCGGATCTTGATCCCAACCCCGCTCGCCCATCCGGCCACCCACCGCTCCCGCTGCCACTCCCACCTTCACTCCTCTTCCCCCCTGTGCCACCGTCCTGTCCTGCCCTGCTGCTGCTGCTGCTGCTGCTGCTGCTGCCACTGCTGCTTCACATCATCTTGATCTCCATCGTGACACCATGACGCCTCGGCTTGCTCACCCCGCCACCCACCGGTCCCACCGACACTCCCACACTCTCCACACCGCTCTCCCTCTGTGCCGGAGTCCTGCCCTGGTGCTGCGAGATGGCTGCAGCTGTACCGTTGTTGTTGTCGTTGTTGCCGACGAGGAACAGCATCCACAGTGTGGAGATGATGATGAGGCCGGCGAAGAGGAAGAGGAGGGTGGTGGCGAGGAGGTTAGGAGCGTTGTAGTGGTGGAACATTGTGGGGTTCTCCCAGAAGCGATGGGTGAATGCGTGGGGTGGTTGGGTGGTTTGGTCAGGCGAGAGAAAAGAGTGGTGGGAGCGTTGTGGTGGTCGTTATGATGATGTTGAGGGTGTGGGTTTGCGTTGCAAGAGGTTTTTTTCTGTTGCTTGCAGGGCTCTTGGAAAAGTGCAGGATACTACTGGGTTAAAAGGTGCAGGATACTGCTGAGTGTCTTTGTTTGGAGTTCCATGTCGCGCAGTTCTGTCTCCGGGTGCCGTTTGCTGTTTGTTTGTCTTAGAGGTCCAAGTGCCAGCCGTGTTTCAATGCGCCATGACTGGTTCGATTTTCGGGCCTGCGCATATTCACCATGACTTCTGCGATGTCGTCCGCCGTTCGCCGGAGCCTTGCAGGAGACAGGTGTAGGGCGGTCGGTCCTAATGGAGGCGCCGCGCAAACGGACGGCACACTGCAACGCGCATTTCCGGCATCGCGTGCTCTGCGCCGTTTCTGCCGTCACCTTCGTCGACCGCCTCTTCCGCCACCGTTGCCGCCACCGCCACCACGCTCCTTCGCGCTTGTTCTACCTCCTCCTCGCACTGACACCGCACGGGCTCGTTGTGTCTGGGCCGCTAGTGACCAAAGCGCGAAGGTGGGTTTCGCTCAGAGCACTGGCTAACGCCGAGGAGCAGGTTGATCATCGCCGCTAGCTGCGTTGCGCCCGGCGCCCTGCTTTGCCCCCTGTCGTCATTGTAGATCGGGGATGCCTTCTTCACGCGCAGTCACACTGCTCTCCCGCCCGCTGCGTTGCTCATTGCTATCGCCTGTCGCATTCCTCATGCCGCCGCGAGCCGATCGTGACAACCAAGACAGACCGAATATTCCGCCGTCGCCACCCAAGCTTCTCGTATGACTTGACTGTCTCTCAATTTGACAGGTTCTTGAGCGTGGCGTTGCCATGTCTCTTCAACTTCTCATACCTGACTTGGTTCTCCCGCTGACGCACAACATGTCTACGCAGATCCCTGCTCCTCTGCTCCCTTCCCTCTGCTCCCTCCTCCTCTGCTCCCTCCTCCTCTGCTCCCTCCTCCTCTACTCCCTCCTCCTGCGCTCCCTACCAGACAAGCCAACACTCCCTCCTCCTCTAGACTAAGCGCCCCCAGCCTTGTCAAGCCCGATCGCATTCTCCGCCGCATGCACATACCATAACAACGAATACTGAGATGCGTCGGATTCATGAGACAGCAAGCGGGGTGCTGCAGGTAGGCGTGGCCGGTCGCAGTGTTTCGCCAACACGCAGCGTTTGAGCATCCAACACGTCAATCTTCTCCATCAGCTGCCAAACATCATCTCCGCAACGATCCCACCGTTGCCGCCTCCCACCTTCGCCTTTGTCTACCACCGCTCCTGCGCACTCGCACCCCGCATCTCACTTCTCGCCCACCGCCTCCTTGGCTTCTTCACAACCTCTGTATATCGGTTGCACATCCCAGGCTCATCGGTGCTGCTTCGCCTCATCGCAAGGAAGTGCGTCTGACGATCAGGGTGGAACTCTCTGGCTTGATCTTACGCCGCCAACATTTCACCTTGCTACTACGCGCCTCCGCCATCGAGTTCCATCAGTAGCGACGAGTTGTCATCATTCTGCTACCTCTTTTTCGCGGAAATCATCAGGCTCATTCTCTTTTGTCCAAGCGCTCAGAAGCTGTTCAAGCGCCTAGAAGCTGGCTGAGAAGCTGACTAAAAATGAAATGGGCCTGCAGGCTCATTTCATCTTCTGTGCGCTGAGAAGCTGACTTCAAGCGCCCAGAAGCTGACCAAGCGGCTAGAAGCTGACTACGAGGTGCACGGACATAACCAAATCACCCTCCAGGGTCATTTCGTCTATCCGTGCGTTGAGAAGCTAGCTAAGAAACTGACTACAAGGTGCACGGACAGAACGAAATCACCCTCCAGGGTCATTTCGTCTATCCGTGCGCTGAGCCCTGTTCAAGCGCGCAGAAGCTGTCCAAGCTCTTTGAAGCTGACCAAGCGGCCAGAAGCTGACTGCGAGGTGCACGGACATAACCAAATCACCCTCCAGGGTCATTTCGTTTATCCGTGCGCTGAGGAGCTAACTTAAAGCACCCAGAAGCTGACCAAGCGGCTAGAAGCTGACTACGAGGTGCACGGACATAACCAAATCACCCTCCAGGGTCATTTCGTTTATCCGTGCGCTGAGAAGCTACCCTGTTCAGCTGCCCCTCCTCCTAAGCCAGCACATCTCCACCACCTCCACCACCAAACTCACCAATCTAGCAAGTCAGCTTCTTAGCAAGTCAGCTTCTTACGCACGGACGGCACGAGATCACCCTGGAGGGTCGTTTCGTTTATCCGTGCGCTGAGAAGCTGCCCTGTTCAGCTGCCCCTCCTCCTAAGCCAGCACATCTCCACCACCTCCACCACCAAACTCACCACCCAAGGCATCCAATCCCTACCGCTGCCGACCTGCGCGAACACTTCCCAACACTTGGCACTGGAAAAGTGGAGGGGGGGCCTACTACAACCTAACGGGCTCTGCTCCCCAGCTGCTGCGTTGCCGTACCTTTGCCCGCACACTGCTCGTCCGCCCTCGCGCTTTCTCGCCGCAAACTCACTCACCAGCTGCTGGCCCTACTCTCATGCCCTACGCTCCCTCGCTGTCAGCACGTCCGCTTCACAAAGTCCAACCCAAGCTTCGCGAGAATTCTAGCGCGCCGACAAATGCTGCGCTACGAGTTCACCCGGAGAGGCTGGAGGGTATCTCTTCACACCAAGGCTTGTCATTCCTGTCGTGCTTGTTCTTCCGGATTGGACGGCCGGACAGCAGCTTCGAAAGGCCGTTACTAGTTAGACTCCTTGTGAAATACATCCGTTGCTTCTTCTATATATGCCGTAGTACGCTTCTACGCGCCTCCACGATGCGCACGCTCCTCGCACGCAGGCCCTCGCGCGAGTAGTCCTCGTAGCCGTACCCACCGCGCTTGCCCTCCTCGCGCGCGCTAGCACTACCCAACGCAGATATGCAGGCGATCAAGGTTGTATGTGAGGACGTCGGAGTCGTTGTAGCGCGCCGGCGGGCGCCTCGTGCGTGTAGTGCGTCGCGGAACTTCTTCGACGTGCGAGGGGATGCTTCGGGCGGCGCTAAGCGATATACGGCTTAGATGATCATCCGGCCCGCTCCCCGCCCGCACTTAGCGCACTCGTAGCCACCCCACCAACTTCGCGTTCGCGCGGCTTTCACGCGTGCACCCGAACCATACTATATAGAGTCGCTGCACAATCGTGAGGATGAATTCAGAGCTGAGAGTAGTTGCAAAGACTATGCTAGTGATTTTGCATAGAGCATTTCTTACTGCGCGTTGTAATGCGAGGCTGCGCGCTATGCTAGGGAAGTTTTGGTGTTCGCTGCCAAGGAGCTAAACTAGCAATACTCCGCTACCTTCTTCTTCTTCTAAGTAGCAACTAGTCTGAAAAAGGTATAGAGAGTCTAAATAAGAAAATAGAAAGTCTAAATACTTCGAAATCACTACTCCTAGAGTATAGATATTAATAGTCTTTATATATTTTTTACTACTCTATTTTTCCTTAAAAGTATCTTTACTAAAGAACTTTAGTAAAAATAAGTATAGCGAGCAAATAATAGTATTAAGATCTAGCTCTTTCTTTAAGACGCCTAAGTCCCCTAACTTAACTTTAATAGTATTAGGCTTATAATACTTAATAAGAATATTCTTATCGCTAATATCTTAATAAGTAGTTAAAGGCTTAAGTTTATAGAGATAGGCTAGCTCTAATAAAGTCTACCTAATAATTTAGATATACTTAAGGCCTAATAAGTACTTTCTATTCTTTAAATACTATTTTAATAAACTACTAGTAAGATATTTAAAGTAGAGTAGAGATAGTAGTCTAGCCTTAAACCTTAACCTTTAGAGTCTAGGCGCCTCCTAAAATAGTAATCCCCCCTAGTACCTATTATACTAAGGTTATTAAGCCTAAGAAGTATTAGAATTTAGCGCTAAAAGAACGCGCTATATAGCTATATTCTTTAATACTAACTAAGTAACTAAGTAGAATTATATATTTTAATAAGAAGACCTATAAGATCTTTATCGACGATATCGAGCCTTTTATTCTTAACTTAGTATTAAAAAAGCTTATTAAAATAGGGCCTATTACGCTCTAATTATCTAGTCTATACTTATACTTTAGAGGGCATTAGTTCTATATTTATAACTATATATCTTCCCTCTAATAACTTACGATTTTATTTTATTAACTACTAGAGATATATAGTATTATAGTAGAAGATATTTAAGTTATAATTTCGTTATATCTTCTTATTTCTATTTATTATAGTAGATATAGCTATGTAAATTATCTACTTAGTTTTTAGATATAATAATTAATAGAAATATATTTCTATTCTATACTACTCTTTACGCTCTCTTCTAACCTCGTAGTACTACTATATATCTCTTAACCTACGTCGTTAACTAGTTTTTCTATTATATACTTTATAAAGTTAGTAAGCGTATATAGTAGGATCTTATACTTCGCTTTTACTTTAAAAGCATTCTAATCGTATTATAATATTCTTAATAGTAGACCTTCTAGGACTATAAGCTTCTATATTCTTATATTTCTTCTCTATTTCGTAGCTTTTAAGATCTCTAGCTTACTAAGAATAATAGCTATCGTAAGTAAGTTAGGGTAATTATAGCCTATAACGATAGAAATAAGGATTATTCTTCTACGTAGCTTAGCTACGGCTAAAAGAGAAGTTTAAAGAGATAAGACGAAACGATATAAAATAAAATAATATAATAGTAAACTAGACTATATATCGTCTTCTAATTAAGACTATAGTAGTATAGATCTAGGGCTACTTTCTTAGCTATAATTATAGAGAACGTCTTCTTACGACTCTATAACTAACGTAGCTTATATAAGACTAATAACTACTAATACTTATAGTAAAGAGGCTACGTTAAGCTAATAGATAGATACGGCGACGTTAAGTACTAGAACCTATCTAGAGTATCTTATTTAGGGGCGCTTATAAAAGAATATAAATACGGTTCGAACGTTAATCCCCTAATAATAGTAGCTTAGAAGCGCTATAACAACTTGTATAGCTAATAGCTATTTGCTAATATAACGATACTAGAATATTAGAGGGGTAAAGTAGGCCTCTTAGTATCTATAGTAATTCCTATTCTAAAGTAAACAGTTCTTATTTATTTTTATAGCAGCTACTTTATCTTTTATTATAATTAATAGCCTTATTATACTTATAATTATAGTTATCTATTATAATAGAAGATATCGACTTTATTATATACGTATACCTAGGCGTAAAGACTACTAGATTTTAGGTAGTAGTATTCGCAATTAGATTAGACGCGAACAAAGAGTATTATATTGCTCTAAAATACTAGCGCCTTCGATTAATTACTATATAGCCTTAGCTTTTCTATAGCCGTTAAGACTAAGAGATAATATAAGAACGAGAAGAGTATAATAGCCTTAAGTACGTAGCCTACTTTAAGAAAGACCTTAACTAAATCCTAAGGGCGTCCCTCGACCTTATTATAGGCTAGAACCCTAAAGCTAATTTTACTTTTTCTATAATTCTTAGCGTTAGCTTCTACTACCTCTTATTTTTCTTTAATAATACTTACTACTTAAGTTAAGAGTAAGAATATCTATTATATATAGCGATAAGAATAAAGATCTATAGAGCGGCTATTAGAGGAGACGAGTTCTTAAAAGATAAAGGTCTTATAAGAGCTCTAGTTTTAAGTTATTATAAAGCTTTTCGATAACAACTCTAAAGCTTTTAGAGCTAAGGTTTATAGGTTTTATACTAGTACGGCTAGCCTTAAAGAGACCTTAGATAATCTTAGTATACGTTCTCTAACGCGTGTCCCTACTAAGATTTATACGCCTATTACTAATACTATCTTATTTAAGAAAAAGCTTAGCGATAAAGGCTATATAGTTATCCTTATATTTAGAACGCTTTAACGTAAGAGTTATTTACTCTTAAGAAGCCTTAGAAAACGCTAAAAAGAAGTTACTATAAGGTAAGAAAGAATAAGGCTAATCTTATAAGCTAGGTCTCTTATATTAGTACTTACCTACGCCCTACTCTTTACGTTTATTCTATAATCTAATCGTTTACTAAAGACTATATTATTAAGTTCTTTAGCTTCGAGTCTATAGAGATTAACTCTATTATAGCCTTAGTAATAAGAGGTAGGCACGTTAATAGTAAAGGCCTCTACGGTGCCCTATTAGATCTCTATCTCTACTATCTTTATATAGTATCTAGTAAAGTCGCCGCCCTCGAGAGCTACTAGTTTACTACGCTCGTTAGTAGTAAAGTACGTCGCGAATTTAGCTAGAAACTTAGTAGAAATACTAATTCTAGCGAGCGGTAAAGAGCTCTTAGCGAACTTAAAGGGGATAAAGCTATTTAAGCTAAGCTTAAAGAATATAGCGTGCATTTTAGTAGCGTTAGAATAGTCGATATTCGTAGCCCTATTTTAGGTAAAGCTATCGTCTTTATCTATACTAGCCTTTAGGCTAACTATACTATTAGAGATCGTAGTATAGTAATAAGTAGAGTAAACGTAGAAGCGGTAACCTATAGAGTAGCGGCTAATATTATTAGCTAGGGCCCTAATATCTTTAGAGTACTTAGACTAGAGCTAGAGCTAATTCTTAAAGTAGAGAAGGCTATTATATCTATAATAGAAAGCACCTAGGTTAGTAAGAGTTTAGATACCTTAATAAAGACGGTAGCGCTAGGCTTACGTAAGCTAGACGATATCCTAATTAGCATTTATATAAGATATTCTAAGGCCTAGAATATCTCTAGAATAGAAGAAGGTAATAGCTATAGTAGCTATTATAGTAGAAGCGTAAAAGGTACTTATTAGATATTAGAGAGTATAAATAAGCAAATTAAGTAAAGGTTCTATAGCTAATCTAGACTTATTATTTTATACGCTAGTCTAATAGTAAAAAGATAGGTCTTTTATAGAGGAAGTATTAGGTTTTTAAGTAGTTATCTTATAGAGTAAAATAGAGGAGAAAGAGAAGACGCGCTAGACCTACTAGAGCTTCTAAGAACTAGGATTATCTAGACCTCTACCTAACGAGACTACGATCTATTATTATATAGAGGTTTTAAGAAGATAGTATTAAAATCGCATATACTACCTTAATATTACGGCTACTTTAATACTTTTAGCCCTACTCTTTTCTTTAATTAATCTCTTCTCTATCTTCTTTATTTTCCTCTTTATTCTTTCTACTACTAGTAGTACTAAAAAATATAATATAACTTTAACTACTATTATCTTTAGTAGTAACTTTAGCGCTATCTAATTACTAAATAGAAGCCCTTATCTTAAAGCTATAGAAGTAGTAGATATTAAAGTTCTTTTTAAAGACTTTTATAGGGCTTCTAATAAGTAAGCGTACTTAATAAGTAGCTATTTTCTTCTACTTATAAACGCTCTATTATCTAAGCGCTTAGCTTATAGTAGGGTTCTAAGAGTACTTAATTAACTAAGCGGATCCTAAGTAGTAGTTTAAAAGAGGTCTAATAGTATATATTTTAGCGTACGAATACTATCTACCGCGGCGCTTAGCTATCTAGGTATCGTATTATACTTAAGAGAGGAGTAGCGAATTAAATATCGTAATAGTTATTATAGTATTAAGAATTTAAGAGAAAGATACTTCTAGCTAACGCTAGCCTAAGATAGTAGAAGCTAAATTACGAGATTAGGCGGCTCTACGAAGTACGACTAAGAGCTATACTAAGCTTAATTAAGTAAAAAGAAGCTTAATACTAAGCTAAGTATCGCGAGGTTTCGCTTACTAAGGGCTTATAAGCTTACTAAGCTAATTAAATAGAGGGGTCTACTTATTAAACGGCTATTTAATAATATTCTCCGCTTATAAGTAGCTCTTTTAAGGCCGCTTTACTTGCTTAGCTTGCTAGCTAAAAACCCTAGGCTTCTATAATATAGTAGTAATATAATTTAGAGGCTATACGTATTATAGACGCGTCTACTAGGCTAGCGACTATCTAAAGCTAAACTAGTTATATAGTCGTCTCTAAAGAATATACCGTCTAGTTCTATACTAGCAATTTCTTATTAGATCTCGAGTTTCTTAGCTATTTCGAAGAAGCCTACGCGGGCTTTATACTATATTACGAAAAGGCTAGCGAACTACGTAGGCTCTACGTTTATAAGATATACAATATTAGAGAAATATCGATGCATCTTACCTAGATAACTACTACCTTCTATAATAAACCCTATAAGACTATACTAGGTCTATTAGTCTAAACGTCTAACCTCTTAACTATATAGCTAATTTTCTACTAACGTAGATTCTACGCTTTAGCGTAGTATAAGACGCTAAAACTAACCTTACGTCTAAGCTATAAGTTACTACTAAACGAATACTTAAGTAAACTTAAAGAGCTTAAGCGTAAATTACGCTATAGAGTCTTATTAAGTGCCTCCTAGACCTATTTACTAACGGCTAACTAATAGTACTTAACTATACTAACCTCCTTAAGAATAATATCTATGTAGACCTAAGCACGGGTAAGATTATAGGCATCTATAATTAGAAGGATACTAAGATTAGCCTATTTAGAATATCTTTAGGAGCCTTAAGACTATACTTTAGATTAATAAAATAAAAGAGGGTTAGCGCTATTATAATAACTATTAAGCTATTTACGAGGTATTTTAGGAGAGCTTTAGCGAGGCCCTAGGAAATAACACTAATAATCACTTTAAAATTCCTTAAGTAGCTAGTCTCTTTTTAGTAAATAGCTAGTAGGATAATAGTATAGGGAATATATTACCCTCTAGAAGGATACCCTTAATATAATTTATCTCGACGCGGTAATTCTAGAGAGTTAGGCTATTAATTAGGTGTGTAGTAGAAGATTAGCTTAGCTGCTTATATAGGTACTTTCTCTTAGGGAATACACATCATCTATAGCGCGGCCCGGCCCTCTTATTATATAGCCGCTACTCTAATAAGGTGCTCTAGGGTATTACAATACTGTAGCCAATCCTACCTGTGCTGCAAGGTTCCTCGTCGTTCCCTCTCGTCCTATCTTATCTATCGTCTCTATACCTACCGGCCGCCCTATACTCGCAGCTGCTAACTCGCTTAACACCCTCCTCGGTTAACCTATAAACCTCACCGCCCCTAACCAACCACACCTTCGAGCTAACCTTTTACTGCCCCACTTCTCGCTACGGCTTACGATATAGAAGCCTCAACGCCGCACAGCATTTGCAACGAATAAAGCTTTCGTGGAGCCTTGTCATTAGATATTATATACTAGCGCCGCGGAACTCTTTATGCGGTATCCTGATTTCCTAGTGCCGTGGATATAAATGCGCTTATTGCGAATAACGTAGCGAGGGATGAGGAGAAGCTACAAGCAGAAATCCAATCTAAAGTACCCTGCATTCAATATCATCATCTTATCTCTAACAATGCACTGTAGTGTAGCTACGACGCAACCCTCTATAATGCGGCGTCTAGGGACCATGACCACTATTTCCTATATAAATCGCTCCTACTAGACCAGAAGCTCTGTGCCGCCCTTATCATAACACGTATTGGAGAAGGATCCGTAAGGGTAGCGGGCAACGCAATAGATACCGAAATGGAAATCGTGACTACAAACTTGGGTCTAAATAAGGCATATCACTTAATTGTTTTGCAGCACGGGCAGACATATACGCCGTTACCGGCGGCGCTTCCTATCGACTTATCACGCACCATCAATAACGGGCCTGGAAAGGAAGCTGCTAGGACTAACTGCTCCAGCACCCCGTCCCCATCGCCGTATTGCGGGTCCTCCATCAACTTGTACACCATCGGCCACGAAAACTCCACCTTCATCTTCCACCTACCCAGCCTTAGCGTGGTAAAAGGGCTGGATTCGTTTTAAGGCAACACGATATACAAACAATTGATCCTTTGGGAAGTTATCGAGGACTTCGAGTAGCCGGCCTAGCGACATCGTGACCGTGCTAACCTCCATAAGAGAGTAGTCGTTCATGGTCAGAATCAAGCCAGGCCACCGATACGCTTGTTTCCACCATTTCGTAACCTCCTGCATGTACCTGATCGACTTAAGTTTACCGAGCCTGGAGACTTAAGTGCCGAGGGAGCAGAGGACGACAACCTCAAGGATTCTCGCGAGGTCTCTAAGGATCTTGCATGATGTTCTATTTACGCTACCTCCCTTAGTCGTCGCCAGGAGTTGCCCCGTGAGCCGTATGGAAGTAGCATTCTGGTTGATCTCGTCGGTCGACATTAGACTTCGGTACGTCTGTCCACGATATTTTCAGGATATCTCAGACCGTGTCGCCGTACAAGATTAAATCCCTGGGCTGCGACGTAGCTCTGCTGGTAATCGACGTCATTTAGGTCGAACGCGTCTTTTGAGCGAGTGCTGACAGAACTCTTCGATCTCTCCCGGAGTATGACGTAGTCCGACTCGACTTTCGCCGATTTTTCTGCGTAGTCATTAAGAGCATCTTGGATCACAAATCAAATTAATGCAGACTATATCAACAGGAACTCCCAGAGAACTAGCGTTGTGCAGTCTTCGTCGACACCGAAGTATAGAAGAACTGTAGATGCCACAACTCCACCGCCTATAGCGCATGCCGACACCTACGCCGCGGCACGTTTTCGCTTGCTTAGACCCTTGTGTATGTGTATGCTGTGGCTGATAATGACAATGGAAAGACGCCACGAGTAAAGGGCGGGCAAACCCCAGATCACTTAGGACCCTCGGAGGTTGAGCTCTTGGTGGAATAGAAGGAAAACACCGATCACGCAAAAGAGGAGCTGGGCGACGGTGCTGGAGTATAGAAATATCTTGTATGTATTGACTGGGACAAAGAGCTTGTGCATCGCGACATTCTGTGGAAATTTTGTCAGGGTTTGAAACGCTGGCCAGATGCATTGGAAAAGTATCCGTTGAAGAGATGTGGAAGAACTTAACGAATGGGAAGAAAAAGCAACAGTAGATAGACAAATACCTTGGTGATAACAGCGTGAGAGACGCACACAATACCTGACCATCGGGAAAAGGTCAAGCTCGACTGGGCCGGGACTCGAGGAGAATTATCAGAATGATATTCAGAAGAGAGTTACCACGAAACAACTCACCAGCAGGAAGAGACGCCTCTAAGAAGGCGAGCTCGCCGACCACAGGAGGAAGAAAATAATCTCCGCCAACATAGCGTTCTACATCGACAGATATGATGACGGCAACAGCAGCGGCGCGACCGCCGAGACTGAGATCATCAACCGACCGCCAGACGACATAACCACAAGGCCATCGACCCCGAATCAGTGCAGCCAATGAGAACATCTCTCCGCGAGAAGTTCCGACGGTGGACCACGGCATCGCCACTCAAGAGGTCTCACTTGACGATAGCATCTCAACGCTGGCCCCGTCGGAGACGCCCAAGCCCGCCATTAGGAAGGTCATCATGCGGGACGACCAGTTGCTGTTCCTGGTCGGCTTGGATGGCCCTGTTCGGCTGTCCTACAAGCAGGCAGAACACTGCCACTGCGTTCATTTCTTCCTTAAGAAGCTCACCCGTGACAAATGGGAGCACTTCATGGTGGAGCGGAAAGCGTACGCAATGGTGGCTGGTTCCCTGAAGCTCGGTGCATCCGGTGAAGAGTTGGCTGTAGAGGACGTTCTCTGAATAAAAATATGGGACACACAATGGATATTTGAGGTTATGATATCTACCTTAGAGATGACCGTGAATGACTTGATTGGAATGGGCTTCTGAATGTTGCTGTGAGCTTTTGTATACGGCAGACAATGTGGAGCGGTCTTGTTGAGGACTGGACTGCTCCCACGTTTGAATCGATTTAAGTCTTACATCGCGCTTGACCAACACTCCACAGCTATTGAAACCTTACTACAACTACCAGCCATCCCAAACACCTCAAGCTTTATTTATCAACTATATCACGACCATGATCCACCTACATGCAATTCCATTCCTCAAGTAGTGCATTCTCCTCTTCCCCCGCCATAAGTCCCCACCCCGCCCCATCTACGTCTCCGCAAGCCTCGAAGTCTCGGCAAGCGACATCATCTATACCGACCAGCAGCGCAGGGTCCAGGGCCATCGTGTCAGAGCTGAAGTACGCCGGCGACTCGAGTGTCCTCGCCGGGCGCTAGTGAAAAGAGGTCGCAACCATCACCGCTGACCGAGCTAGCACTGCCGACATCGCTGATACTGTCCGGGCCCTTGTAGCTTTCTACTATGTCGGTGACATGTGGGACGAATGTGTCGACTTCCGAGATAGACGGGTTAGAGACGCTGAGACTCTCCGGCTTGACTGACGATGGGCTGACCTCCTCTTTATCCCTGCGTGCCTTCTTCCGCGGCTTCTCCCGTGATAGATCCAAGACGAGAACCCCCGGGAGGGAAGGCTTCGGTTCCTGGTCTTTCTTCTTGCATTGGTGGAGGCTGTTTTCCGTGGACGGCCGGTGTCTTCCAGGCGGCGGGGCAGTGGCTTAACTGCTGGCGTGTACGTAGTACCGTGCGTTAGTTCCACGTGGTTGCTCCACTCGGTCGCGCTGGAGATCGTGTGGGGTGAGAGTCCATCGGGGCGGCACTGAGTACACTGGAATGGGTGGTCGAATGTTCCTCCATCGATGTGACTCAACATGAAGTGTCTGATCAGGGATGCGCGTTTCGAATAGGTCTTCTTCTTCTAGAGAAGGCAAGTCCATTTCTTTCGTGCCGTCGCTTTTGGCTTGTCTCTGATGATGGCGTCGACGGTGGCTGGTCCATCGGCGAGAGCGGCGAATTCACCCTCCAGACTAGATTCAATGCAAGTTGCGAACCGGTTCAGATGGCTGAAATAGCCCTCGAGCATGCCGCTACGCCGCCAGTGCACGCCGAGGCTGGCGCCACTGCTTTTGTTCCTGTCGCCGTCGACCACCAGCTCCGACGCGTTGCTGAAAATGACTAGCTTGTCGTTACTCTCATCGATTCTAGAAAGATTTTCCGCTGTACCAATAGCGTTTTTGTACCGATCCACCACGATGTCACCCACGAATTTCGTGGCGCTGGACAAGGGTTGGAGCGCGGTCCAGTGCCCAGAGGGATAGGCGTGGTGGGCGGAGGCGGCGGCGAGCGCGACTCGATGCTGGTGTCGTGGTCCTCCAGCATTGAGGCCGTCAATACGGGGAGCACAACAGTCAGGAAACTCCATGCCCTGCTCACGTATCGAACTGACCATACCATGGCACTGTCCGACCGGTCCTCCGCCTCGTTGTCCAACACAAGCTCCTCCGAGGCTCCTGTACAGTTGCCGAAGCCGGCCTCGCAGGCCGCCAACATCCAGCATAGCATGGTTGCAGTAGGTCTTGGAGGACGGGCGTGGGCGCTGCCGAAGCTCGTCAGTCGACTTGCCCTTGGCGCTGAGCGTGTTGGCCTTGGCAAATTACTTCTCACGTGCATCAATGACCAGCAGGCTGTAAAGGGCCCGTCGCCGCTGATGGAGAGCGCCATGCTCGGCTGTCGCCTCGATGGGAGCACCGGGGTCGTTCTGTTTGGAAAAATCGCGCATGACCTTGAAGAGAGGCTGATTCGACGCCTAGATGTGTCAGGCAGAAGAGTGGCTAGGGTAGGAGGGTGGTGGTGAAGTGGAACTCCTCGCCTTCGGTAGGCTCCAAGGCGTTGGTCCTGAGGTTGTTCCGCCAAATCTGAAGGTGGTGACAAGTCTCCTCCGGCCATTATCATCACGGATGACGGCCATAATGATGTCTTTACACTTCATATCCACAATCATGCATTGTCGAAAACCAAGTGAGAAAATGAGGACGAGGATGTGAAAGATAACTCGTTGGTTGGGAAGGAGGAAGGATATAACACAAAGTTTTGAGAATAAGGCCGATATCTGTCATCGTAACTTCAACATTTTGGTACTCGGGCGTTGTTCAGAGTCCCATCGCTTCAGCGCCTTTATGGTAGATCCAATAGCTGATCCGGGAGACGCCCCTTCGTCCAGCGCCCCCGACAGGTCTGTGGGACGCTTCAGCGACATCCAGTGATTGTCTGGGTTCTGTGTCTTGGGCAACAGGACCTCGGGACTTGCAGAAAGTGTTGAGGGGCCTGGACGACTTGATGGCCCTCTCCTCCACCTCTTCTCTCTCGGCGGGCACAAGGCGTATGCATGTGGAGGTTTCGACGTGGACCTGAAGGAAAGACTTGCAGTACTGCATGGCAGTCGCATCGCCGCGGTACAGGTCGACCCAAATATGGTCGGCGTTAACTTTGTCACCGAAAGGCTGATGTCAGTCAAGCAGCAACGATGCGAGAGGACGGGCTGCACACTTACTCGCCCCATATCAGGAGACCGCGATCACGCTGTTTCTCGGTCGATGGCGCGATCTTGGGTTTCTCGAGGTTGTGGATGTTGCCATCGGCATCCCTCTTGAGTGCGTGGCTCTAGAAGACCTCGGCCGCGCGTTCCTTGAAGGCAGCGCTTCGTCGTGAGAAGAATGATGCCAACTGCTTTCTTGGTTAATATGGTCGCAGAGGTACGAAGAGAAGGAGCAAAGGCTCGAAAGGCGACGCGGCTTGGGCAGCCTCTTAACTTACCTCAACAGCTGCCAGGAACTGAGCGAAGTGGCATTGGTATTGGCATCGGCGTCGCCAATGCGCCCCATCGTGTTGCATGCATTACGGTGGGTGGTCGAGGTCAAAGACGGAGGTCGATTGCTGAGGGGCAGGACCGGGTTTTGAGAAACGGGGTCTCCAGGGGTGGCCTTGTACCATAACGTGTACCAGTGGTGTCAGACTCCGCCCGCTGCTCACTGTTCAACTTGATCCCTTCCGTGCAAGTCGCTGGCCACGAACGCGACAACATGTGCGACCTGCACACCGTCACCCTGGCCGCCGGAAGAAGCGGATAGCCTGGAGCAATGGTGAGTGCCATGACGAGGCGGCGATGGGCGAAGTGAACGATGAGACGGTAGTGGTCAGCTAAGTCGTGCGGGGCTTCAGAGGTTCAGCACAAGAGGCCGCTGCGCCCGCCGTACATGGCGCGTCCTGTTTCCTGGCCAGAGGGACGAGAGCAGCGTTGGGTGACGGCGCCTCATCTCGCGGGCAATTGCGGCAGGCGATTGCTGCCTAGCCTGGCGCCCAAGTATCGCAGCGCTTCCTACCCGGCGACGACCTTACCCACGTCCCAACCCAAGCACCGCTCACTCCTCCGCTGTAACGCCCCGCCGCCAGTCTGCCCTTCTGTGGAAATTCGATTCGGCCACGCTGTCCTCGTGGGTCTTGGTGTGTGCTGAGTGGGATTCAGCGGCAGCGGCGGGCGCGGAGAGGCAGAAAGAGAGAGCTTGACGCTGTTTACCGAGCGGTCAGCACCATCGACGGAACGGAATAGGCGATGCTCTTTGGAATTGAGATTGTTGCGGAGTTGCACAGGAGGCGCGCACCTTGAAGGAATCAACGAGAGCAGACCCGGTGAGGTGTTGAGAGATGCGTGGCGAAACGTCCGACGCATGCGATGGGAATATCGAAGGGAGACGCAAGAAAAGGCGCGACGAGCGAGGCATGGATTCTCCGTCGGGTAGCGGGCGGCTTGTTGTGACGGTGGGACTGGCGACGAGGGAGAGTCGGAGGGCGGAGGAGTCGGCCTTGTTGGCGGCCACGATTTTCCTGCTGCCATTTCCGCCACGTCAGCTCCGTCACTCTGCAACTGCCGTCAACCAGCGAGCGCGATGGCGCCTCACTTCACCCGCTCGTTTTCCCCAGCCCGATTCACGGCAAATGTCACGCAAGCGCAGCCGCATGCGACGGCCTCACGCGTGCACAGGGGTTCCAGCACGTCCGTCCGCCTGCGCAAAGTGGATTTGCCGCCATTTCGACCCATAACGTCACCACCGTCACACCAGCGAACGGGTTTTTCGCATGGCCTTCCGATCATCAATTTGATGCGACGGGAGCAACCCAGTCGCTCAGCGCCCGGTCCCTGGAAGCCGATGTGCGACTTCGGAATGTCTCATATGCATGGCCGCAGCGCTGCTTGGCACGGGTGACCGCAGGCTCTTGCCGCCGTCTCTCCCAGGCCCCCCTTCCCCTCTCCCTGATCGAACAGACGAAATCCTGCTACACCTCCACAACTCCATTCCCTGCTCGCCGCACTCGGCCTTGATGGCCGATTTCTCGCTCTCACTGTTCCCCTTCCTCACGTCTTCGTCTCGCGATGCGCCACTCGTCCATCCTCCGGTCTTTGCCCTCAAGCATGCCACCTTCCTCGGCGACCTCCTCTGGGCCGACACCAAGGCCCGCAGCCATCTTGCCCGTCTTGCCACCGCCTTGCCCGACATCAACCACCACCTCTTCGTCTCTTTGAGGTATCGTCATCCGTCCATCTCATCTACAATCCGTCCAACAATTCCACCCATGGAAGCTTCTGCTCACTTGCTTCATCCTGTATGCGATATTCCTGGCCGAGATTTTTCAGCGACGACGCCACCAAAACCAGCAGATCTCAGGCAATGTCCACGCCAAACTCCATGTGACTGCAACCCGGTAGTTGCAATCAAGGCATGATTGCCGACACAGTGTGACATTTTTCGCCTTCCCATCGTGCTCGCCTCGGTGCCTTGTACGGGCTACAGCCCCACGCATCTTTGCGGGTAAGCATGTTTCCTCAACACCCCGGATCCCCGCGCTACCCCCCGCTGACGGCTTTGAGTGCCCACCTAGGACTCTATAGCGTATTACTCCCGTTATGCGCCCGATGTTCGCAAACTCTGCCTCGTCCTTCGCCACCGGCGGCGTTTTCCTCCACCCCGCTACTGGCGCTATCGGTCTCTCGGCTGGCGTCGCAAACTCTGGAACAATGGCATGGAACACATTTGGAGGGTGGCATGGCGCATATGGAGACAGAGAGCACGCTCATGGGGCAGCCAAGTCCCCGTCCACATGCTCTGACGGCCGGGTTGCTCGTCACCTACGTAGAGGCCAGCGGGCTTGGAAAACACGGGCAAACGGCCTTGGCAGTACGAAGGCGGCGTTGCTTCATCTAGGTACTGATCACCTCATGAGATCCTTCTGGGATGCCCTTTAACCTCGTCGCAAGCGGTCACTATGGAGCATCTTTCAACCGTCGTTTCTTCGCTGCAAATCTTCCGCTCCCCCGCGTGTCATCCTTGCACGCCAGCCGACCCGCCCAACATCGACCCGCGCGTCACTGGCAACGCTCCACACGGTGAATCCTTTTTTGAGCGCCAACGCCATCCATAGGCTGCCTGCGCAGCGATCAGAGTAGACCTTCGTCTTGATGGAGGTAGCGATGTGAGGACGACGTCTGGGCCAACTTCCGCCTCAACAAGGCCATCTACGACCGCGTAAAGGTTTCCCAAGTCGTCGGAGGTGTCTGCAGTCTGGAATGAAGCCATGAATGCCTTTGACGGCTTGATCATTGCCTCCGAATCGCCTTGATGGCGTCTTTGACTACGCCACTGCTCTATCTATCATTTTTCTCTTCCCACCTCGCGCAATTTCCCTATTTTCTCGGCATCTGTTCCACTTCCTCCCTCTTCATTCCCACTTGAACTCACCGCCTATCAGCAACACTGATGACGTGCTTCCACAGTCGTCTTCATCCATCTTTCTCCCATTTTCCCCTCCCTCTTCCGCCTTGTCTTCCTCTTGCTTCGCGTAGTATTCCTCCTCTCTTGCACTTTCTCCTCCTCCTTTACCCTCACTGGAACCCTTTTCTGACTCCGGCGACAATCCCATCAGGCGATGGACAATGGGCCATGTCCAAACCTTCTCCGTTTCGAATCTCGCGCACTATTCAAGGAACGCCTGTCTGCCGCTGGGACAAGCGCGAGTCGAATAGGTCCAGCAAGCCGATATGTGTAGCTGGTGGCCCGTTGGCATTGGTTCCGCGTGGTGAAGAAATGACTGCATCTCTACTCGGCATCTGTCTCCACAGCCTCTCCAGGCCACGTAGCCGCCGCATTGGGTCTGACCTCTCTCTTCATACGTCCTCACGCCCTTCTTTTTCTTTTGCAAACCACCGCTCCGCGCCCTGCTCCAGCTCCAGCCAAGCCAGTTTCGGCGCTGTCTCTCTGTCGTCATGCGGCCCAATCTGTTCGAGCGGAGTACAACGCCCATTTCTCCGGTGGTGCGGGAGTCTTTGCACCTCAATCTTGGCTTACGCGGCGTATTTCTCGTTGGTGGAGGAGCACGAGGACTCTCCGTCTGTTAGTCTGTGCGAAACGCTCACTGGCGAGATATTGATTCAAAGCGCGTGCTTTCCTCCGGAGACCACGCAGGGGGTAATCAAAACGCGGCTGCTCGACCTTCAGCAGAGGTGACTTGTCCAGAAATTCGAAGCATCTGTATGAACAAATGTCAGAGCTTCAGCTCTGCGTTGCTCGTCACAATTGTGTATACGCCCATCCCACAATGCGCAACAATGCATTTTGGCAACAACTCCGCCGCATCTCGGGTCATCGAAGCAACTGGTATCGTTGGCTAAAAAACCGATTTTGCCTGCTACGTCTTCCGATGCTGCCGACGTTGGATGAGGAGGCGAGCGTTCATGCGTGCTGCGGTGCTCCAAAGCCTTCCCCTTCGAACTCTTCTTGCGTACTTCTATCTTTTCCTCGCTGTTCTCCTCGCTCGCTCTCGAAGCTGCCACTTCAGCAACCTCAATCTACCCCTTCCGCCAGTCTCCCGGTTTAGCGGTGCACCCATCCCATCCGTCCTCCTGTAGCCACCACAAGCAGGCCAAACAGTCCTTCAGTGAGCATCGACCCTAAATCGCCGATGCGCTGTACACGACAGCGTTCATGGTGCGCTGTAACAAGCAGGAATATTGACAGCGCCCACTCGCACCAGGTGTTGCGCCCTCCACCCGGTCGTAGTTCCGGAGTCGTCCGCGCTTCCTTTCATCTTACGATACATGTAGAAGATCTCGTACGTCATGAGGCTGGCTCATATCTTTTCTACTTCTTCTCCTCCTCCTCCCCTTCTTCTTTATCTTCCTCCTCCTACTTTCCACTACTTCTCATCTTTTTCTCCATCGTCCTAATCCTTCCGATCGTGGCTATGTGCGTGACCCACATCCTGGTGTCGAGCACGATGATGGCATTGGTCAGCCTCATCGACAGGACCCTGTCCACGAACTCAAGCATAGACATAACGTCGCACCGGAGCGCGCAGAGGACCGAATTGTGCCTCGTGTGCATAGACATCGACTCGGTCACGGGCCTAGAAGAGGTCATGGACATCAACTCGACGAAGGTCGGGATCTAGGAAGGCTTTACGTTCATCCTCTCGTACGCCTTCGTGCTCGACTTTATATTCGAGACGTGGCTGTACTCCGTAGACATGGTCGCCATCACGGTCGCCTCCGCGGTCACGGCATAGTCCCTGTTTAGGGCCACGAGGTTGCATCTAGACTTCTCCGTATCGATGATTATGTCCGCGATCCTCTTCACCTTCTCGTAGCTGTTCTCGTTAGAGCAGACGAACAGATATCTGTCCATAACCGCGATGTGCACACTATGTGAGCGCGTGCATCGACAAGGACTTGGCTGGCCGCGAACCCGGACATTAGCACGAACGGGCACAGGATTGCGATGTAGAACACGTGGAGCTACGACGACACGACGGTGATGGTGAACATGCGCCAGCCCTCGGACAGGATCACGCACGCGGAGAGGGACAGGAGGATGAGGCCGGCCCAGATCGTGTCCATGTTCAACTCTAGGCTCAGAGCCAGGATCCCGCCCAAGGCTTGGAGACCATCGCGCTCGTTTTCGTGATCATCCGCACGGCCACCGTCATCTCCAGCCGCACGGTCAGCCCGCGGTCAGACCACGTCCTCGATCGTCGACCTGAGCGTGCGCATGAACGTGTACATGTCCGACTCCATGGCCATCCTTCCGATCTCAATTACGGTCGCAACCATCGGCGTGATGAAAATCGGGGACCCGCAAAATCTGCATGAACCAATTGCCGAATAAATTCAAAGACGAGGGCCTACCCGTGCTGACGCCCGGCTGGGTCTTCAACTTCGTGGACGTGTACACGACTATGGTCAAGGTGGTGCTCATGCGCGAGCACACGGCCCTGGAGTACGACAAGAGAAGCCTCACGGTCTCGGGCGTCATCACCATCTGCATCACCCTCTCGTCCCTACTGTGGATCGCGAAGAAGAGCGTGATCCCGGACATGTTGCAAGTCGTGTAGGCGGCGTTGACCTCACCCGTGCGCTCCATCTCCTTCAGGACCAGCCACCCAGCCCACCTACCCTTAATACGGTTGTCCGAGACCAAGGTAGTGTGCGTTGTCATCGTCAGGGGCTCGACCACGGTCAGATACCTACTGAAGTTCTCCTTCGCGGCGGCGACGTTGACCCTATTCCCCTGCACCTCCAGGCTCGAGACCACGGGCTCCACTTCACAGGGTCAAGCGCATGTTGGCGTTCTCCTACCTACACGGCACCATGATCTTTTTCAGGATCCCCTCCACGCTAGGCTCATGCTCAAGCCCACCCTATACCGCTTTACGAGCTCGTCCGTGAACGAGTCCAAGTCCGGGACCCCGCGCTGCCTCATGAGCACAGAAACCATCTCCTTCGCGACCATGGGCGGGAACCTGGTCTCTCATTCTGTATCGTGTACGCGGCCCTACACATGTTGACGTCCGTGCTACTATCACCGCTGGTGTCGACGATGGTGTTCTCGAGCTACGTCTTGATCCTGCCCGTCCTCGTGATCAGGTCCAGGTACGACTTCACCCTCACGCGCATGATGTTGAACGCGGACATGATTATGACCCTCGCCGTGTTTATGAACGTGTAGGGGTGCGTGTGTGCGAACAAGCTCGTCTTCATACTCGGGTCTATCCGCTCGATCTGCTCGTTCGTCCTCTTGCCCATGGTCGTATACACCTGGTTGATTTCGTTCATACTCCCGTACACTATTATATTCAGGTACTCGGCCATGTCGACGCATAGGTACCTGAACGCGAACGCCACCATCTTGTTGTCTAGGCGCATCTTCAAGTCCACCAACCAGATCATTGACACGGGCAGGTCCATGAGCTTGTTCACGTCCTCCCTCTCGTTAATGGCCGCGAGCGTGGTTACACTCAGGTAGGTATTCCCGAATCTAGCCACGAACTCGGCCAGGGTCACACTCCTGGTCGGGCTCATGTAGATTTTCATGTCCATGGCTTCGACGACGTACCTCTTCAACAGCGTCTTGGGTCTATGAGCGCGATCTTGCTCGAGCCCCTGTCGATGGCCGTGCGTACGCTCTTCTCCCGTGTCAGGTACGTGTAGAGGTCCGTAGTCCTGAGCTCGTCCATGCTTATGCTCTCGCACGTGGGCCTATGGAAGGAGTCCGTCTCGCTGTACACGCGGACCTCCACGCCCGTGTTCGGGCCCATCACCTCGTCGATGAACTCGTTCATGTCCCTGACGCGGAGCCCGTCGTCACTCGTGGAGAAGATGAGCTTGATGCCCATGCTCGACCTTTATGGACGTAACCCTGTATGACAGCCTGCGCGAGGGCCTGCTCGTGTCCGTGTCGATGCTGATCCACGAGCACCTGAAGTAGCGCACGACCGAGAACCTGAGCGTGTCCCCGACCATCGACGCCTTCGTGTGCGTGCCCGGGTTCGAGACCAGGTACATCCGCTTACACCGGTGGCAGTACGTGATCGGGTGCGTATCGCTGATCGTAGTAGAGCTGGTAGCTTCTGAGCACTCGAGCGGAAAGTTCCATGGTGCAAATAAAGGGATGCCGTCGGAGTTCTGCGGCAAGACTCCAATTCTCCTCGACTCAAAGGCGTCGACCACCAAACACTGCGTAAAGGATTGACCTTACATCTGTGAGTAGGACATACAATCTCGGCTCTCTCGCGTGCACTTCCTTTTGCCATCTCACACCGGCGCACTCTCGCATCGACCACTCCAATCTCCATATCCGCCTTCCTCGCCCATCACCGTACCCCTCTCCACTTCGGTTCGCAAGCGCCAGCACCTTACGACTGCAGACACCATCAAGTGGCTGCCCGCTGAATCCTCTCCCTTCGCGTCCCCGACTGCCTGCCAGTTGCGCCCGTCTTGGCTATTTTCTCCCTTTGTGTCCGCCTCGTCTGCCTACAGGCCACGGGTTTCCGACTGCGACATCATCTCCGACTAGAGCAGCCCATTAGCACCAACTTACTAACCGATCGGTGTCTTTGGTCCTCTCAGGTTTGCGGGAGACGGCGTGCGCTCGCAAGGTAAGTCAAAGCGCTGGTAGGTTCATCGGCGCCATGGAAAACGTTGCCGTTAAACGCGAACGGAAAACTCAGACATTTCCCCTCTCATACCCCACTGCTACCTTGGATCGATGACTTCTCTCTGGGCTCCATAACGCCAAGTCGATCATGCGCCCTCAGGTAAAGTGGTTCCACATGCCGCCCAGCGATACGTCAAGCGCTTACCGTGCTTCCGAGGGCCGTGTCCCGATCGTCATCCACCATGATGTCAACGAGGAGCTTGCCCTTGAACGTTGACCCTACTGACGGTGACAAACCCGTCTTGCTCTACTGCATGCTCTCGCTGTACGTCTACTTTTTGTCCCCGCTCCACCGCATCACCCAACGTCTTTAAATACAAGCCATAAGGCTCGACTTTCTCTCTTTCTCTCCCTACGCTCGTCCTCTAAAAGGGCTCTCAGATTACCGCCTAGGATTATGCGCTCTATCGAGCTGCTTCCTATGGTCTTCCTCGGTCAGGCCTATGTGTGGTCATTGTGCTGCGGTATGGTGGCATCGAGGGCGCGGGCAGCGCTCTTTTGGCGTTGAGCATCGCTTCGCAGTGAAGCCAGACATGGTGATTTTAACACTGCTCGCTGGTCTTCCTGTTCCGTGGGTTGGGTGTGGTATCCAGGACGGACGGTTGCAGCACGTTTGCTCCATCGATCGGCGAGCTGATGGCTCTGGCACAGAATTCCGGAAAATAATCGGCCTGCGACAAGGTGTGGTAAAGATGTGGGCGGCCCGGTCGAGAGTTCATTTTCGAGGAACCGTACGCCCTGTTTAATCTGTTGGCGAAGATGTGCCGCCATGCTTCGACAGATATCTCACACTATGACCACACGCCTGCTCTTTGGCGGCCACCGTGCTGGCTATGTACGACCTGTTCCAGGTGCGCGGGCTATAATCGGATTGCCGTGAAGAGTCAGGAGTCGGAGTGCAAGCATGCTTGGACCCAGTTTCAACTAAGATGGAGTTTCGATGAATTGTTCGGAGATGATTCTCATGGGCAGTGGTACAGGTTGAATTGCCTTCCAACTTCAGATCAGCAGACCGTACGTTTATTTGGAGCATGCGGCGGAAGGTGTTGGCTACGAGGAAGACAAATGGAGGGATGAGGCGGGTGTTCATTTTGACGTCGATGCTTCGCAGCTCGGCATAGAGAAGATAAGTGCCTCTATCTACAGATGGAGAGAACTGTGCTCCTCTGATCTCCAGAACTACCATAAGAGTAGCCATAATGATTGGTCTTCGCCTGCAGGTTCGTCTTTCACGATACACTGCCTTACTCACCAATCCATATTACTACTGCTGCCACTAATCAAGTTGCTGTTTCCATCGTTCGCTCCTTTCCGCACCACCTTAACGCCTCATGTTCCCTTTTCCTCCGAAAGGTTTACACAGTACGTCCCGTCCTATCCTGCAAGGATCGAGTCAGTTTGGAGATGATAAGGTTATGCATTGCATGTTCTACTTCCGCCGTTCTACAGCTTGTCGCGCCTCAGGAGCCTGTCTGCATCTTTCTTATACCTACTTCCTAGGATCATCCAACAGAAATTGCGTGGCGCTTGTAGCTCTTGCTAGAGCATATGGTAAATGTCGCGAGTGGCAGCATAATATTCTCTGTTGGTCCCACCTCTTTCCCGCGCCGTCACCTAAGACCATTCGCCTCTCCTTACCAGCGCAGCAACACGCAGCTTTCGGCTGACTAAAGGACGCAGATGGCATGTGTGTAATTAATAGCGTGTGGATACTGGGTAGCACATGCTACCCACATTGATAGTAAGTCCCCCCTCGGCGCGATCGCGTGAAATGACCTGCGCAGATCATTGACACTACCCTTGGACGGTCGGTCAGCGCTTTCTTTCTGTTACGGGCACCACCCTTCTTTCTTCTCCAACTTGGCAAATCAACTTCGTTCACCACTCGTTACTTGAAGGGTCCATCACTCTCTCAGCCCACCTCCATCTCAGTACCAAGATGCTGGCTCTCAGCCAAGCCGCAGCTGCCAATTGCTCTGTACGTCCGGATTGATCTGACCGCATGCTCTCCCACTTGTTCCACCGCAGACCATAGGCAGACAGGTTCCTTCTCTGCCTCATCTTTCTCGGCATCTCGGACTTGGCCTTCCTGGTACTCGTCATGTCTTGGGAGGTCCCCCTCTGTCCTCTTTATCCGGTGAGAGTACTGGATGATTATGACGCGGTGTCGTTACTCGTCATGGCCAGCAGCTCGCTAGAGATCGACAACGAGTACCATCCACTGCCCCCAGCTCTTTCGTGGCGGCTCCTCGACGAGTCATGCAATGACGCTCCTGGGCTCGCTCATGGTGTAGCGCGATTCTGTAGTTGCACTTCACATGAAACCAACTAGTGGGCGTGGTGCATCCACATGTTTGGAAGGGTGAGAACGAGCCTGGGGCGCAAGCTTACAATCCAGAAACCGCAGTCGAGCGGTGTACATGACCTTGGGAAAGACCGGATGCGGCTTCATGAACGTACAACAACGGCTTCGGCTACGACTTGAGCTCGATGAAGGCCTATGCCGCGCACGATCGAGTGGCTGCATATTCGAGAATTCGATGTGCGTGCTGGGGCTCCTCTTTGCTGGCGAAAACGCGCGCGTTCTACAACCTATGTCCGAAGTTCAACTTGGGCAAGATAGACATTAACCCCAACAACGACATCGACATCACAGACGTTATTGGGTATATTTGCAGGGACTTGGGCCTACAGCACGCGTGGTTGTACGAGAGGGCGTGCACTCACGCAGGCATCTTTAGGAGCCCCAACCCAGGATGAATCGCGTACAACACCATGATCCAGCCCACTAGTTTGGAAGTAAGTAGCTTCTCTCCACTATGCAACTGATGGTTTCCGGAGGAATTGAGGTTGTTTGAGACACTGGAGTCTTTTCAACCCACATGAGGCCCAGCAACCTTGGCAGGCTCTCTGGTTGACGATGCGCGCGGACTGGTAGCTAGTGGACTAGTGCATAGCACCCGCGCTGGAGATACGCAACAGAAGAGGTGTTCGACGGTACAGCTTTAGGATTAGGTGCGGAGAAAGACATAGTGCCTAGGCGTATGGTTTGGCGGAGGCCGTCGCGGGCGACAGGGCACGTGGAGAGTTGCGCTCGCCATTGGCAGTGGTCGCAGGCAGCCTCGCAGGCAGAGCGGAGGCGGCCACCGGCCAGGCGCCTGATCTTTCTCACTCTTCTATGGCTAGTAAACAGGATTTTTGGTCTCCTTTCACTTCCAGAGTTGCTCTATTTCTAGTTTTGGCCCTGCGAGTGTCTGTTGATCCATCATATTTGATTTCTAGGTACTTCAACGGCTTTAATCATTAACCCTCTCGCTTCACTCGGCCAAATTTCTTTCCATTAATTATTTATCCCATTATCTAGATCATCCTCAATTTTGAAGTCTCTATTACTGAAGAAGACTACATCATCTGTATATAACACTGAAGTTTGTTGATTAAGAAAGTCTTTCAGCATGAATGCACCTTGTGCGACCCTTGAGTTGCCACTTCATTTTCTACTAAGTCAGATCTCGGACTCTCGTGGCGTAAACTCTTAGATAAATTTGATAGATCCAACACGTTTTAGTCTCTATAAGCTGGAAGAGGAATTTTGATTCCCTAAATGGTTTAGAGAAATAGAAGGCGTGCCTCTAAATCTCCTTTTGTAAGATCATTGTCTCGTTCAACGGCTGAGTCTGCTATAGTATCAATGTGGTTTATCCGATCCACCAATACTTTACGATTCTCTTATTCGAGAAAGGAGGATTTTTGAAGGTTGAGATCGTGCGGCTATGAGGTCATCTGTGGGGAGACCGACTCGATCGTTCTGTGGGCTAAAGGCGCGACCGAGAGCGAGCATATAAAGTTAACCATAACCATCGAGGAGGAAATAAACTGATAGGAGCATGAACGGGACTATATAGCAGGGTGTGGAGGACGACGTGAGGGGGAGCTACTTATCGATAAGGTCCTGATCTCGAGCAAGTGGAATTGGGCCCAAGTTGCCCAAGTTCTGCGAAATTCGACACAATCACGCCCAAACAGCCTGAATTTCTCAACCCAAAACCCTGGGCAAACCGAAAAACCCACAGACCGACCCAAACAAATCTCGCCAGCTCGTGCCTATCGAGCTAGATTGGACCAGTGAATATCTCTCGTCGCAGAAAATATTTTCTCCTACCAGTTCTTGAAGCGCTTTCGTGCCCTGTACGATCCGTGCGGATGTTTCTATATACGCTTGAGTGAGGCGTTCGTCTTAGGACCGCTCGTGCTAAAGTGTCCGAATCCGAAGACTTGCGTCACTATGCCATTTTCTGTATTTGTAAACGTGTTTGTGCTGCCCATGGTTGTACAGCTCTCCATGCTCGTATGGGGCGAGCTGCAGCAGCTGATGTTACGTAAGGGCGATTTCATGACTCTCTAATTTCGCGCTCTCTAACGTGTGCGAGGCCCTGCTAATATGTATACAGAAGCTATAGGAGGCGTCCTTATAACGGGCAGCCTAGCGCGCTATATTCTCTTTGCATTCTGTGTTTCTTCACCATATACTGATCCGCAACGCTCGAGTATCCAAATACGTTTCCACCTTTGTCACCTCGATTTCGGCCATCCAGAAGCTCAAGATTCCATCTGACAGACTTTGAAGCCAATGCCGTCTCACGCCACCGTTGGTGTCCGCTGACTCTATGCAGCTTTCTCAAAGGCGCAAACGGATCCGCCTTATATATGATCGTATTTCCTGTTTCTGCTAGCAAATCCGCTGTGTACAGTTCGTCCGTCAAAAGCGGGTACAATGGTAAGAGCTTTGAGCTACAACTCGTTATGAAGAACGCAATCTTCTACGGATCTGATGAACAAGTCAGGCTTTTTTTGGCACCGGTGCTGCTGCATATGCTTTGCTTGGAAGCTAGGATTCGATCTAGATAAAGATTAATATTAGTAATAGATACCAAAGACTCGACGGCGAACAGTGCCAGTGAGAGAGGATGCGAAGATGAGGATGCCAAACACTTCAAAACCGCAGCTCTGCGCATGCTGCTGCGACCCCGTTTGTCTTGATAGATGATGATGGCTGCCGGTGATGATGAGATGAACGGCCTGGGCGGCTGGGCTAAGATTCTGGCAAGGGATTTTTGGGTGAAGCGCTCCGAGTCCAGCGCTATGCGGCTATCGAGGCCGCTGGCGCCCGCGGGTTGTCGTTGTAGCGCCAGTCCGGCTTGAGCACGCCGTGCGAGTACTGAGAGAGGTGCTCAAATGAGAGCTTATCTCACAATCATCGAGTGTCTCTATTTACATCTTCCTTGCAGAGCACCTGCAACTCATCAACTGCCTTTTCGGCCTCCTGGATGTACTACGCCTTTATCTCTCTATTGATTTATTTCCTTACTAATTAAATCCTTAAGCAATATCTACTTATTTTGATCTTTGCGAATACGCCGTACTCGTTTGAGTTCAAATCTTTTCTTCTCCAAGTCCGCCAAGATGGTTACGCCCAAGCACCCCACCGCCTCCTCTTTAATGATTGCTGTTGCGGGCTGTTTGATGATTTTGTGACGCCTCTTTTCCCATTAGAAGGAATTGTTAGCCGCTTGCTAGCATCAAGCTGCCCAGACAGCACCCCGCGATTCCCCTTGATAAAAGCTGCATCAGCCTCCCCCGGCAGCGAGCTCTCTGCCCATGTGGATTTTACGACTATTCCGATCTATGTGAGTTCCGGGCAGCCTTGCCTAGAGTCGTCGCGTGCTGTCGCTCGTGCTGCCGCCGGGAAGGTAGGGCTCAGTGCCGATCGCTGCAAGCTGCTCGCAACTTGACACTTGCGGTCGTGATTCGTTCGTTTGAATCGACCAGCCTAATTCTTATCAAGACGCTGGCCAGCAACCTGAGATACAGTCGGCTCTGCATTCAAGCTGCAAATCAAACCACACTCCGTCTGAGCTTCATTAGAGCTATCTCAGTTGCTCATCAAATTATTAACTTGGTTTATTCAGCGACTATAGTGGAGCAACCTAAGCTCTTAGGCACCTCACAAAGCTGCTGATAAGTTGAGTGATGCACAATTACATGATCTCCTGGTTGTTCCTCAAACAGACTCCTGTTCTCGCGAATGTAGATGCTATCATCATCCAGCATGCACGCCTCTATCCATACCCTTCTCCAATAAACCAAGCCAACGACTATAATAGAAAGTCTGAAAAAAGGACCACGCTTTCTGCTAATCTACCAACCATAACATAGCTCGCAAGGTCTCACGAGCATAATCTTTGAGTGGCAGTGTGACCGCGAGGGTCACACTCAGTTTCCTTTGAGCTGAGCTAGACTATTAAAGAAGTGTGGCATTCTATCATTGTTTTAATTCTCCACTGTAGCGATCAAGGTACCTTTCGCACGTAGTGGTTACAAGCATGGCCAGCGCTTTTCCTAAACGTGAAATACTTAACTTTACTATCTCCAAATGCTTAAAGCCCTGTACTACTCTACTACTAATTTTTTTGAAGTCTAGTATCTGCGGGTAGTTATCCTCGCGCATTATACACTGGAGCCAAGTAGTTTACGAAACCATTTACAGCAAATTTCCAGTAGTAGCAACAGGGCCGAGTTAGCGCGGGTGGGCTTGAGCATGAATGGGCGCTGTCCAGGCGCATAGAGCATCAGTGTTGCAGGCCCAAGACATCTCCAATTCTTACTATTAATACTAGAAGTTCAACTAAATTATCTTAAGGCGGATAACATCTATATTCGTAAGGTGACAAACGAGGACTTAAAGGAGTATTATATTTTAGTAAAACTGTCAAAAAAGTAAAATGATTCCTCAAAACTTGATCGCAACCGTCGCAGGGCTGCTACTCCTTTATTTAGGTCGATGATGGCGTGAGTTGCGGAGGCGCGCGTGCCTTTCCTTGACAAGGAGTTTCTTCGGCTACCGGTAAAGTCTTCTGAAGAGTGCCCGTGGCTGTCTGCAGCCGGAGTCTAGCTTCAGTGTACGCGCTCGAGGGTTTCGACGTGTTAGGCGCTGACTAAGCTTGCTGCGGATGCTGCTGGGCCCCCTCGCCTGCAATTTCTATTTTCCACGCGTGAAACCTTTCCGATTGTTAACATTATATATTTGAATGTGATGGCAAGTGAAAGAAGCCTCTATAACTGAAAGCGCGGGTGCAAACAATACGCAAGTATTGAACCAACCCTCGCTGCATCCGATGATGAGTCTGCATTCAACGACGATGCCAATCCAAGTGGCAGATCTGCTAAACGGTTTCCTGGAGCTGAGGTTTAACGGCCAGTAGAGCCGCGCACCTTTGCGCGGTCCAGTGCGCTAGCGACGACCCTTGAAATTCCGCTGGAGAGGTTGTTGTTGGAGTGAACTTGCTGCGGGAATTACTCGCGTGCCGAGCACATTCTCTAGTGAAGAAATTTGAGGACCGAGCGGCGCGAAAACCTGATTGCATGTCGTTTTTCTCGATGGGAGCGCCATAAATGTTGGGAATTCAATATGTATCAATTATGAACGTATAAATGTACAGGAATTCGAACGAAGTTTCGTTCATAGGGGAAGAATCTATGTGCGCGCAGAAAATCCTTTCGAAAGCAGGAAAATTCTACTGAAACGCCCATTCATCACCCTAAAATCACGCGATTTCGACTATCTATTCGTAAAAGGCAAATTGTAAAGAGCAAATCGAACAGAAGGTCGTCTGCATTTGCTTCAATCACGTTGGTTAGTGACAGCTATGCTTGAATTGATAAGTAATTTAAGAAAGCCACGGGAACTTGATGACAATTTACGAGTACCTATCCTGCGCCTACGCAATATACTTAAAATTATCCCAAAATATAGTAGTTTTAATATTTATAAATCATGCGCAAATGGAAGAGAGGAAAGGATCTGAATGCGTGTTTCCTCCGCTGGTTAGTGTTGACCAAGCTTCAAGTAATCGTTAATTCGCAAAAGCCAGGGCAATTCGATAATATTCAATCACTTACCTACTGCGCTTGCGCACTAGAGCTGGGGCATCTCGATAAAAACTTACAATTCGATCACTTCCTCACGCCTGCGCACTAAAGTTAGGGCAACTCGACAAAAATTTACAATTCAATCACTCACTTACGCCTGCGCATTAAAGTCGGGGCAACTCGACAAAAAACTTACAATTCAATCACTTACCTACGCCTGCGCACTAAAGCTAGAGCAACTCGACAACAACTTAGAACTATTCAGTCACTTACCTATGCTGCGCATTATACTTGATAGAAAATCGCGTAAGCCACGTAGAGGCACAAAGAGATTCAAGTTCTGGCTGTACTGTAGGACGTTTTAAGTTGTTGTGATGCGCCCTGTCGTGCGCATCAAGGTCGAGGGCGAAATCGAGGAGGATGCGCTGAGCGATGTAAGTTCAATCAGCAGTGGGAGGCTGAGTGTGGTGTGAAGAGGTGGTAGTGAATGTTGTCCTTCGACTAGTGAATACTGAGGTTTGGGTCACTCGTACCGACCGACAACGCCTCGTAGGATTTTCCCCTACTATGACTGCTTAGTGCTAGATCTCCTAGTGGAGACTCTTAAGGCTCACGCGTCTCTTCTCGATGGATTCTCTGAATGGCTTCTCTCCCGTCTGATTGGTTTCTCTTTGCGGCGGATTCCCCAAACACTTTTGATCTTTTTTCTCCACATTGGCACTTTAGGTGTTCTTTCCCCATAGCTTGTTATTATCAACCTCCCTGAACGTCCGGAACCTTTTCACTATTACTATAATCTATTCTAGACAACGAGGTTCTATAATAAGCAAAAAAAGGAAAAGATTGACTAGTCTTTGTGGTGTAATGCGCTAGGTGTCTACCACGCCAAGATGTAAAAGCATTTAACCCTGTTGTGTTGTTTTTATTCTTTTTTTCAATCTCTACATCCTTTTTCTACATCCTTTTTCTATTATTTTAATGTTGAGAGGAGAGAGAGCAGATATTCTTTATTGTCAATGACAACAATGACTGCCACAGCTGAACAGCAGAAGGCTGGCCGCGTGCCACTGTTCTACCGAGTCTTTGGACAAGGAAGGCTATGAATAGGATGTAGGCACGTTTAACGTGACGAGAGGTCTAAAGTTTAACACGCATAACGGAAATGCGGACGGCGACAGAGAAGCACGAGCAAGTCGCGGGTTGACGCGCGCGCGATAGCACTTGGCGCGGCGAAAGCCGGAATCAGCAGCCAAGTCGACGATGTGCACGTTATATTTTTATGAAGACCCGAGAGGACGATACCCATTGGGCCTTGGTCATCCGTGGAACACTCCACGCTAAGCATTTTTATCCAGGGCGTCATAGAGAAGTACGAATTGTCATCTAGGCAGAGTAAAGGAGTATCGTTCCGCCAATGACGCATATTAGCCGCGATTCCCACTTTTTGTCAATTTGACTCGAAAAGATTCTAGAGCGACCCTTATTTTCAATGTGCAACAATGCACGCCAGAGTGAAGAGGTTCTTATGCGCCGTGCGTGGAGCGGGGGAAGTTGACAAGGTTACGCAGGGAGCTCCTGAACTCGTCGACGACGACGGCAGCGTCTACAATCACTACGGCACCTGCGGCCAGCTGCGCCGTACATGCCCCACCATGGGGCCCCGGCTGATCTGGTCGATGTTGTCAATCAAGGAGCAGCGGACTAAGCTTATTGAGACGCTTGCGGACGTGAACGAGGAGATTGCGGACCTCTTCTTGAAGGAGACGCCAGGGTAACGGGGGCTGACTCGAGAGAGCTGGCCCGCCAACTCCTTCTCAAAGTCCTACGGGTCTCGGATAGCTCTGAGTTGGGTACGCGGCTCTACTTTGCACCTTGCACTGCCAACCGTCGCTGACTGCGCGCCGTGTGGCTGCAGCCGGGGACGTTTGAGGACGCGATGCTGGCGTACGCGACGGGAGCGTTTGAGGGTGAACATGGCCATTATCAGGTTTAAGTTAATCCATGCAATAATGGTTACAGGGGTTTTATGTAATAAATGTATATAAGCCTCACATCCCTTCAAGACACGAGCCCTCTACTTGCTACAATAACGGCCTCGAGTTGCGCAATTGCCCTAAGAATTGATCAAGAGACCTCCGCCAGTGAAGAAAATTTCTGGATAAGTCATACCAAGAGCTTTTCTTGGCCTCCATGCCTGATTCCAGCTTGCGTTTGTCTTCCGCACTTCTCTAAAAGGGAGCAGTCACTGAAAGGAATATGTTTCGGGATGCGCTCTCATACAACTAACAAAGGCGCTTTCTTTAGCATCGCTAGATAGACCAGTTTCGCTTGAACAACCTGTGTGGTAGGATCAACCTTTGAGGGGCCGAGAACTTCAGTTTGTGCGACATGGTGCTGCAGGAGCAAAAATTAAAAAGCGAAAAAAGAGCAGAATTACGCGAGATAGGCGAGGAGGTCGTGTACTTGATCGAATCCAACGCGCCATTCTCGTCCTCAAGATGCAGGTCACGCACCGTCTTGCCCATGATCAAGCCACCCCACCCACAGACCACAATTGTCGACTGCAGAGAGACAGCAACTCCTTCTTTTCGTATCAGATATTGACGAGGATCTACCTCATCCGACCGACCAACGGTCGTGTCGTGGGACTGGTCCAGCCTGCCGGCCGCGGTGGCGATGCTCGGTGCCGCGTTCCTGGTTGTCAGCATCGAGTCGCAACGTCGGATCGGAGAGCCCGAGGACCTCAGACAAAACCACTTAGTCGACCGACTTCGCCTGCTGCAAGCTTGGAAGGAAACTGGACGTTGCAGCTGCCATAGATCACGTCCGTCCTGGCTCTTCAACGTTCTCGAACCCAGGTGCTTTGGAGAGAGAGTTGCAAAGTACGTGAAATTGTTGAAAGGAAAGCACTTGCAGCCAGACTTGGAGGAGAGATTATCATCTTCATTAGCACTACAGCACTGATGAGATCAAGGGTGCTCTCCTGATAAAATTGGCAAAAGTGGGGTAATTAAAGGCTGAAAGACTCAGATAAAGATGATACCTCTGAAAATGGAGGATGCGGTTAAAAATTCCGAGAAATCTGCGATAAATATAAACGTCGCGGTTGCCTCTTAATCACTGTGGCTTTAAAAGATAGTATATATTTACTGGATTAAGAGGTGAATGCTCAAGAAAAAGGGAATCTCAGTAAAATCACCCGGCCGCATACTGGGTTTTGCAAAATAAGGGACACATAAGCGAGCGCCCAAATTTCCATTCGCAACTCACGAAGAAATCCATTTAGTATTTTTACAATGCAATAATGTTTTATTTTTAGAAGGTTAAGTATATATAACTATACTACTAACACTACTCTATAACTAAAATACGATAGAATTTACTTTGTAGCAATTCGTAGTCATGTTGTTATATAAAGTATTTTAATGCAATGCGGGGAAATGCGAGCGTTCACGGGCGCTCGCTTGTGTGTCATTTAACCTACAAACCCCGGTATTTCCTGGGCAAGGGCTGGTAGAAGAGTAGGCACAACGTAGGGGAGGTCGCAGGCAACCGCGCGGCTGCATCAAATATGAACTATAATGGTCAAAAATAGTTTGGTGGTGTGATATACGCGGAGAACTTAAAATAAAGAGACACTGGTTCAAGCAAAAGTAGTTTCTGTTGAGCGTGTAGAGGGGAAACAGACATGGATGAGGCATCCGGTTGATCTGCTTCGTCCAAGTCCCATCTCTAGCGTACAGACATGTCAAACGAGCGGCACGCCTTTCTCGCGTGCGGTCTCTGGTCACAGAGAGGGTGCGGAATGAGGAATGATGCTGGCTGGAGTGGCGTAAACGCTCGTCCATCTGAAATTTCAGTAAGGCAAGCTGACATCGTGGTTGTAGAGAATCGAACCGCCGAGGAAGTCTTTGCAGCGGTGAAATGGTCTGGCCCCGAGAAGCCCTGCAGAATAAGAGAAGCCCGCCACTTTGTTGCTCTTCAGCTCCACAGTAATGATTTAGGCTTTGCTTCCTCCGTTTGTTGGCCCCGCACATCGCTGAGTAGCTCTTTAATTTGAGATATCCGATCAGGGACTTGAGGCCATGGCAATTCAAGACGAGTTATCGGTGACCTTCCAGATGCCGAACGGGCGCGCGAACTCTACATTTCCAGGTACTCGCCGGCTGCCTTCTCTTGTGCGTCGGAGCGTGTGCGAATGCGAGAACCTGCGCCGTTTCGTTTTCCACGTGCCCCTCGCCGAAGCTGAAGCATGCTCGCTGCTGAAACGAAACCTGGCCCGGATAGACGTAGCAGCGCCACGAGCAGTACTGCGACGAAGAGAACACACGCTTGCTTTGCTGCTTTGTTCTTTTCTAACCGATGCCGACCCTCGAGCATCTTGGGCCGCGGGAACGTCGGAAGTAACGAGAGGACCATGAATTGTCACAGCGATTTGGACGAACGGGTCTTTGAGCCTCTCGTCATCCTTAGTGCGTCCAGATAGGTAAACCAAAGTTGGAGAAATCCCTAGTATTAGATCAGTTTAGAACTGTTTTGCCAGTCATGCAGTGGAGAGCGCCGACGTGAGAGGCCCAGTCTCCATCGTGTAGCCGAAGTGGTGGATGACGCTGGAAGAGCGAGCGCGCGAGCTGCTGATCCCAACGGACTTCCGTCGTTGCCAATCGAAGTGCTGGAAACGTCGAAAAGAGCACTGATTAGCACAAATAAGATTTATACGCCAGAAGCGGGCAGCAGCAGCCCAAACGGCCTACGGAGTTACTGGATAGACAACCTCAAGTATGCGTGCGAAAGCAAGCGAAGATGGTCTCGTTATCGCTTCTTGAATAGTTGTCTCGATCCATTCAAATTGTGGAATTGAATCTGGGCAATGTCGCCGCTGTGCCCGTTGTCTCGTTTCGCATGGGTTGGAGTCTGCCACCGCGCAACCGGTGCGCGCGTCGAGAAAAGGCGCTCCACTGCGGATGATGAATAGGGCGGCGATGCCGCAGGAGCTGGCGCTCTTTAGCAAGGCAGGAACTCATCGGAATCAGAGGAGTGGAGAGGGAGGAAGGAGGTTGTTTGGTGTGGAAGATATGGATTTGATAGTGATAAGGAGGAGGATGAGCTGGTAGGAGGCTTTGGAGGCAAAAGGTTTTTAGAAACGGACGTAGAGATGACGGTGAGATGGAGGGTGTCGAGGCTGTCATCGAGGAGGACTTTCTCGTTGCCGAAGTTATAAGAACTTCTGCAAGCTAGGCTAGGACTAGATACGGCAGTTGAGAATGATTTGCAGAAATGCGAGAGCTGCAAGCAGCAACCTGGTATCGTCAAATTGCTTGGGATGCGATCTCGCTTGTCGGAGATTTCCTGCCTCATCCTAGGTGCGGTTGTCAGTAGGCTAGCAGGAGCTTGCGTAAGAGCAGAGCCTTGGGGCTAAACTTGTCTGAGAGAGCAGCAGCATCCAGGTGGGTGGCTGTGGATGAGAAAGGTGGACGCCTGGATCGAGGAAGCAGACGCGGGAAACACACAGGGCTAAGTCAGTTTCCAAGTTGCTCCTAATGATGGCTCCTGAATTTTACCTCAATAAGCCTGGCCAGTGTTGCCGTTGTCCGCCAGAAAATGCACTCTCCCCAGCCCCAGCCATGGCTTCCTGCCGACTCACGTCTGCGTCGTCTCCACCGGCAACCTTGAGCCATCGTGCTCATCTGGCTCGCCTCGAGAACGGCATATACGCGCCCGCCGCACCTCATCATCTTGCCTCAGCTTGCAACCGCCCGGCGCCCGCCCTACCGCAAGCCAGCCACTGCACAACACCTCCTCTCTCCGTCGCTGAAGCACCGATCGGATACACAGATTAGAGCTCGAAGCTGCCGCCACCTGCAAAACATGCCCTACCGCACTAGATGTTTGCTTTGCCCGTGGTGGAAAGGGCGGCAGCAGTCCGGAGGGAGGAATGGATGGCGTCAGAATCTTTTTGGCCGTGGACGACTTTTGATGCGTCAGTTAGGCTGCAGGCGGATTGTGACAACATCGCTGCCATTTTTGTTGCGGCAACAACTTTGCTCTTGACCTGATTTGTCCAAGGCACTGTACCTATGCATCAACACCTGGCAGTCCGACCGCAGGTGCTCGGAACTCCTCTCGTGTGGCAAAATCCGCTGAACCTAGGCCTTTGTCATCGATTGGAGCGTCCCGCAGTGGGATGAGACTCGCCGCCGGTGCTCTATTTCCTCGTTTTTTTTTTAACACTTCACCTCGAGTAGACTGCTGGCAGAAGTCAGCACAGCGAACACGCCCATTGCCGTGGTGGCTTGAAATGCTTGCATCCCCTCGCCGGCTCCCACCGCAGTAGCCCGAGTGCTGGGCCGGAGGTAGGATCGTGATAATCCAAGTGATCTGACTGTATTCCGGTAGCAGCGGGCACAGTTACTGATGTGCAGCTGACGGTCGTCGAACGTTTTCCTCGATGCTTGCTCATTGCTGCCAGCTGCTGTATGATTGCGCGTCTGTAAGATTTCAATCCGGCGTCTCTGAAGGAGCCATGAGGGTACGCTGCGATCTTTGGCAACGGCGTGGAGTGTGATGGTGACAACTTGCCTGTTTGCGGCTGGTTCGGGTACCGGTGCATAGATGAAAGCGAAGATCCCTAGAAATGTTCGTTCTGTCCTTTCGTCAGCAGCGGTAGTATCGCCGTCACGGAAGCTACTGCAATAGCGTCATCCACGGTAGAAAGATTAGGCTGGAATGAAGAGTAAAGGGAACAAAGGACGAACCAACGGTACACGCAGGGCAAAACAGAAAAAGAAGAAAATGAAGAAGGGTAACAATGTCAGGAATTAACCGGTCCACGACCATAGGAGAGCGAAGGCTACTCCTACAACGTGGTGACCAGTCCTATTACCGACAATAACATAGAAAAGGCATGGGAGAACACGCTAGCCTGACAGCAAAAAGAGAAGTGCGTCGGCGACCAAATGAAAGACGGGCATGACGAAGTATTGCTGCTCTGTATGAGTGCCATGGCATCTGGTATTCTTGCTATGGTCCGTAGCATGAAGGACTCAAGGCGCACAGAGCGGGAGTCCATCATCAGGTGAGGCGGAGCCACGGTCGCGAGCGTTGAAGTCCAGGAGGTCCACCGCGAGTTAGAGTGTCTTCTGGAAGCGGGGAAGTAGTGCATGTGGTGGTATTGGATGTCACGGTTACTGCCGGTGGTGGCTCTGCAAGCCCGAATGGGGCATATGGAAGAAAGAAGGACTTGCTACCATGGTGAAAGGGCAGAACCTGAAGAGGAGAGGCAAGGGCTCTGAATCTGCATTGACGGATAGTATTGGAGAAGACTGTCTCGATGGGAAGCACTCGGCGCGACAGATGGATCATTGATATGCCCACGCCCAAAGACAAGCTCGTACTGTCATGACGGACGGTTTGCAGAGGACGGCGGGAGGGGTGAAGGTAAGGGCGTCTTGAAAAATCATCGCGAGTGCCTGCACAAATATCAGCTGCTCGTGTGCAACTCGTGGAGACGCGATGATGGAGATGGTCGTCAGCACTGACATTATCAATCCACATGTTCGACGTTGAGCCCTTCATCTCGGTTCTCGCCGCCTGTGCCACAGAAACAAATGAAAGTCCAGTTGGACGAAGCTCCAACAAAGGCAGTGGTGATAGCGCATATTAGAGAGAGGTCACTTCAACAAGTCGGAGAGTGAGGGGGAGAGGAACACGTGGAGGTTGAAGGAGGGAAGTCCTGAAAGGAGGAGTGCGGAGCGTAGTGGAGCGGTGGATCCAGAGCTGTGGGAGTGAGTAGAGGCGTGACGGAGATGAAATCCAGAAGTGTCGGAATGAGTGGAGGCGTGGAAGAGACAAGGACGAGCTTTCTTGCCTGAGGAATGTGAAAAAGATGATCAGCGGTGAACTTGATGCCAAGGGAGTGGTTGTAGTGCGAAACAGTGTCCGGCGCCGTCCGAAGAGGTGGGGGGGATGGTCAAGTCCGTCTGAGCCGTAGTGTGCTTTGATGAACTCTTTAAAGGATCTGCCGAGTTGAGGAAGAGGACGGCTGACGCTGAGAAATTTCCCATTACGGAGTTGAAGGCGGACGCTCGCAACTGCCGACTCCTGAACAGAGATTCTGGCGTACCCTGGGCGATGGCTGGTGGCGAAGGCAGCATGATTTGCTTTGGTAGTGTGAGCCCTTGAGCGTGGTTTTGCCGTAACGCATCTTCTGTGATGTTGTCTTTGGCGCGGTGCAGCACGTGCTTGCTCCTGACCAGGTTGAGCCCCATCTCTTTTATGAAGCCGTGTGGCTATCTTGGCCCGATCCATTACCGCGGCAAGGGGAGCAAAAGTATATGTCAGAATACAAATGACCAAGCCGACGCAAGTGATTGCGCGGGCCCGTCCTTTTCTTTAATTCGACAGTATACCTCAATGCAAGCTGGGAAGACTGATGACGCACTTCGAGAGACTGTCTGGGGGAGTAGAAGTCATACGGCTGCCACGGAGCTTCGAGCTGTTGGCCAGACCAGAGAATCTGCCCTTTAGGTCTCTGCGTTGAACTCTGGTATGATGAAGTGAGGAATTGGGCCGTTTCCAAGCGTACGAGGTCGCAGAGCAGCTGCAGACTGTCTATGAACCCGCGCGAGCCAAGCTTGTCTACGCAGAGCTCCTGTACGAAAGTCTTGGTAGAAAATGGCATGACTCGACAATTAGCTGTGCCGTCGGCCCGAGATCCTTAAAGGCTGTGACGATAGTGGCCTGTAAACTGCACCCCGACTTCGTTTTAGCGATTTGAGAGTGGAGCTGGGTGGTGGTATTGCGAATTCCCACCATTTCATCGGTTAGCGGAGCGCTCTGGCGTGGTGGTGACCGAGGGGCGGAGCCGGGTGGGCGCTGCGCTTGGGGATGCCACTTTGGATACCTAGTGGCATTTGATTCGGCAGTGGTCGCGAGAGAGGAGTACCGTAACTGGTAAGGGCCACAGGAGGAGTGGTGTTGCTGACTGATGATGCTGGCAGAGACGCAATCTCCCGCCCGGGTTTATGTCTCTTCAAGGCTCTGTCCACACGTCACGCTATGTGCCTCCGTAGTTTAACTGGATTCCTGCGTAAAGACTGGGGAGCAAGCGGTGCGATGGCCGAGAGTGGAGATGGATGTGCTGGGTTTCCTTCGTTTCTTCTTAATGCTCCTCATATTATGTGTTAGTCTGGGAACAAACGAGGACGAGATGGGGGCAAAGAAAACTTTTCTTAATGCATCTTCTGCTGTTTCATCTCGGCAGAGGAGCTAAGTGCCAAACCGGAAAATAAGGCGAGGAAGAACCATGCCACCCCCCTCTTCTCTCTTGGTCGAAATAGCACGTAGATGGTATCGCAGTCCCTCTCCTGGTGGTAAGAATATAAAAGAAAGACAGCGGTCGGAGGAGAGACATGGCCAACACTCCTTTAAGGTTTTTGAGCTCCGCAATCCTCATTAAGGAAAAGAAGAGGAAGAAGAGGCGTAAGAGGAGAAGGACAGAGAAAGATGAGAGGAGGCATGAGCAAAGCCCACCTAAGGTCTCCCACGCCACATTCGAGCAATAGACGGCAGACCTGACTTAACATTGATTGTACAGAGATGCCTGCATCAGTTTTCCTTTGCTTCCTCCGTGATCGGTCCACAGGCGGGCGGCGACGCGGGCGGCGGCGCTGGAACCGGAGGCGATGAGCGGCATGCTGCTTTGCCTCGGCCTTTGGGTTCTTGATGCGGGCGAAGGTGTTGAGGCGGCGGACGACAGCGTGGGACTCGGCATGCATGTATGACCGAGTCGTTGGACGAAGGACGCTAATAGGCAGCTGATTAGGAGATGGGACGCATCAAGGGCTTCCAGGTCGAGTGAGGGAGAGCGAAGAAGGAAGAACGAAAGACTGGATCGCGAGGACAGTGCACGAGAGAGAGTGAGGGAGAGAGCATCCGCTTGGCAAGGCAGGCACACGGACATGCGCGTCGTCATCAAATATAGTGGGACGGGGATGAGCTGGTGGATGGTAGGCGGCAACCAGGACGGGGAGGGTGGAAGGGAAAACCTGATGATGAAAGTCATCTGCGAGGTGAGTGCTGCGCCGGCCTGCCACCCTGGTCAGCTTATGTGTCTCCTCGACTCCGAGGAAGGCAAGAAGAAGCAAAAGTTGAACGCTTCTTAACTGCTTCACTGATACCAATGGGAAGGTGATTCTTTAGGCTCTTTTCCGAGACAAGGGTGGTCAGACCAATGAGCGTGTAAAAGAGGAGACCAAACCCATGGGAACCGAGCATCATGATTCGAATTATCCATCAAAGCCACCACCGTGCCATCTCTGCAAATACAGCCGCTCGCCGTAGCACATCAAATCGAGGACGCGGAGACAAGCCGCGCCAGCCTGGTCAAGTCAACTTGGTGATTTTCCTTCCTTTGCTGCTGCTGCTCCGACAACGACACTGTCGAACCGGAGACTGGATTGTATTGGCGTCGGGGGCAATCCAAAGATAGTGCAAGCAAAGGAGGCTTTAGGCTGCGCATTCCAGCATCATCCTTTCTGTGCAGCTCTTTCGACCCACAGTCGATCCACCACCACCACCATCAACGCAGCAGCCATTCCTCCACCTCCTCACTCGATCCATTTAATGTTCCCCTCCAGCATCGTCCTCCTGTCTGACTCTCAGCACCACCCGGCTTTTTCTTCCTCAGAACTCTCCCAGAACTCCCTTCCCGAAAGCACTCGAACGAGTCGGCGGCGGCTGCAGAGTGATTGGAGGTATGAGCGGGACGAGCACGGCCAAGATCAGGGCTAGGGCGCGGTCAGGTCTTGGAGCAGTAGGCGGGCATGGAGACCGAGGCGGTATCGCTGGCAGACATGCGGCGGGAGGTTGGCCAGGCTGTCGAAGGCAAAGCGGGCGCCGAGGTAGCGCACGCGCGGGATTAGAGACGAGGAAGTTGGCGGGGGAGGGCAGAGGGAATAGGCCGAGAATGATGCGCGCAACGGTGACAGATGCGAGAGCAGGAAGAGACTTCAATTGGTTTGGAGGGCAGAGGTTGCGCAGTGCAGGTGAGGAGATTGCGCAGGTGACGCGCCACAGCAAGAGCCTGGCCGGCCCGGCGATTCCTTCTTCTCCGACGCCCACCAGCCACCCGCCGCCCGCTCGCTCTCACTCACTCCCTCTACGCTCGCTGCCTCACTCACGCCCTACATACCCGTGGCCTCACTCACACCCTCCACGCCCGCCGCTCACTCGCCTTCGCCCGCGCCGTCGCACGCCAGCGCACCTACGCATCGGTCGTGTCCAGCGCGCTCTCCCGCCCGCAGCTCTCGCACACCACGACTCCCACAAGACTCCCGCCGCGGCACTAATTACCGGCAGCGCGTTGATAGCGATGCCCAGACTCCCGCTGCACAGAATCCCCGGCCTGTCGTCGGCTGCACGAGGGCACGACTTGGCGGCCACCATTTCTTCCGACACCCTGTCGCCTTCTCCTCCGCACCCGGAGACGCCGCCTCACTGGTTCTACTTCTGCGGGTGAGTAATCACGCAAGCATTGTTTTGTTTTAAAGCAACCATTGTAGGCCTTGGCGCAGCCGTTGCTCTTCTTTACGCAACCTTTGCTGGCCTTAGCGCAACCCTTGTTCTCCTTGGCGCAATCATTGCTCTCCCGTGTGTCACGTCCCACAGACCGAGTACCTCAATCTCGCTGCGACAACCCCCGGCGAGTCGTGCAACGAGCCTCCGCCAAGTGCTACGCCGTCACGCGATCCTACGTGGAACATGGTGCTGCACCCTGACGACGACGACACCGGCACCAGTCCCCGCCGAACCTCTGCTGCCCGATGCTCGCCCTTTCTACCCACGCGCTTCGAGCTCCTCCTCTAGATCTACCCTAGCGCAGTCCCTAGCGAGTGCGATGGGCGGACGCGCCAGAGGCTGATGCGTCATTTGTCTGTGCACATCCTGGTGTTGAGGAAAACGTCAAGTCATACGGGCAATACGAATCCGGAGGAGGTGACATATCGTTTCGTGTAACGGGGTCGCGCGTCCAAGGGAGAGGAAGCGTGGTGGTGTGAGGAGGCTCTTTCGGCCTGATACTTCACCATTTCAATCATTCCCTGACGGCCGTCGCGTCGCCGCGACGATTCCTCCTGTGCCCAACAGATTCACCTAGCGCTGTCCCGTGCAAGTCGCTACGCGACGGGCGGCTGTTCTGCTTCCCACGCTCACGAAGCATGGCAATGGGGCCGGCTTATCCGTCCTCGATTCAACTGCGGGTGTAGCATAATCAATAGCTGTTATGGGAAATGAAGATTCTCCTCAGGCGTGCCACTCATCGCACCGCCCATATCGAGGACAACGGTGGTTTCGGCGAAGCTGCGTGACATGCATGTGAGCAATAGGCGGGCGCAGGAAGTGGAGCTTGCCCAACAGAACTTGGCAATAAACCTGACCGTCAAGAGATGGAGAAGGGTGAAGCTGTCTCACCAGAAGCTCGTAGAATCTCTCCTACGGCGCAGAGTGGAGATCTAGAGTGTGCGAAGATGCGGGAACACGGTCACCGGGAACGCAATGCGTGACGCCATCACGCCCCGGTTGCCGCCTAATCTCCGGACTGAACGTAAAGCCACCCGGTCCACCTCCAGCCCTGTGCAGCATGCATCGCTTCCGCTCATCTGTACCCTTCTGACGGCCGGCAAGACTCTCAACGTCTCTTCGCTATGCGTCTGGAGCATCGTTGGTGCTCTCACCAGCGTTCTGCTGTTGCTTCGGAGTAAGTCCTCGTACAGTAAGACTATCGGTCCTGTTCGCCCGTCCACTCTTGTTTGTTAGAGAGTCTAAAACCTCCCGCCGGCGCGAAGTAGGTTCTGATCCTAGAAGATGTCGGCTGGATCCATTAGTTTCCAACAAGCACAAGGGCAAAGCTACTCTCTTTGCCCAGCTCTGTTGCTCCTCTACCCAAGCTATTCACCGCTGAATTCTATCGTCGAGTGGATCCTATCCCTCCGCCTCTGGTAATCCTCTGCCGCATTTGCGTGGGGACCTGGGTCTTGGTGAAAACCCACACGTGCAAGTTGCTTAGTCCCTGGAGGGACGCGCTGATTGCCACGGATCGGGAACGCTGATTAGGGGATGTGGAGAAAAAAGTCCGGGGGTCGAGCTGGAAATGGCAGAATGTTATGGTGCCAAGTTGCCGGCTGTCTGGAGACGCCAGCGGCTATGACAACATTCTGACGAATGGCTTGGGGTCGAGGTCCAGCGGGAGCTTGTAGACCTATGCGCCTGCTTGCTACAACAATAGATTGATTTAGAAGGGTGCAAGCAATGACAAAACATTCCTAAGAGCTCTTCAATTAATACGTGGGATGGAAGGGAAGAGAGCAGCTTGCGTACTGCCCATTCTCTTTCTTTTCCGAAGGCTGCGTCGAAGGAGCTGTGGTGCCGCGTTCCACCGCCTTAGTCTGGTACCTCTCGGTGGGTGCGGCGTGCGGAGGTGCTGATCTGAGTGGTGCTTTGCCTTTCGCTCCCCTTGGCTTCGCAAACTCAAGCCAAGGTAGATCTTCATACCAGATATCCCAGCAAAGAAGCAGATGGGCTGTGGTGACTGCGGACATCTTGATCTGATTTGATCTTGATCTGGTATTTTATAAGAGCCCACACCTTACTGGGTGAACGCCATCTGCCTGCAAACGGGAGTACTGTAGATCCGGGTAGCGGTATTGGCTTGAGCACTGTCAAGAAAGGCTAAGTCTTGCTTGGATCAGGCTTGGTGCGGCCTTCCCTTGGATTCATGCGGTCTGGGATCCTTGTGGCGTGAAGTTGAGCCCGGAGTGGATGGGAAAAGAACTGCTGTATTAGTCGCTCAAAGACTATATGAGAAATGCTTAGAAATATTAAAAAAGAAATTATATGATATTTCTTATTTTGAGAATTCTATAAAAAAAACACTTCGAAATATTGAGAAAGAGTTGTATGGTATTTCTTATTTTGAGAATTCTTTTTCAAGTAAAATCGTTCGGGCCTCTTTCTTCTAAGTTGATAAGATTGCGGGCCAGCAGAAGAAGAAGGATCGGTCTCGCGACGTCACAGCCCGCCGTGCAGCTCGTAAGAACAAGCTTAAGAAACAGTCGACACCCGAGGACAGAGATATCGATCTAATAGAGGCTGCAGAAGAAGAAGAAGAAGAAGAAGAAGAATACAAGGAATCCAGATCGATTTCGGAACGTTTGTGCTATTTTTTTTTGTACTTTCGCGGCGCCGCTGCTGGCTGATGCGCTTTATATTTTTGCAAACAAATCACAAGGCTCTGCTCGCAGAAAATATTAGCCTCCTATAGCTCCAATTGTTGGGCTCGCTTAGACCATTTATATTTTCACCTTGTCTTTTTGCATTTAAAATTTTGTTTGAAAATATTTGCAAGTCCAAAATTGAGTCGTCTTCGGCACTTACGAACTCAGTCGATATTCTTTTTAAGCGGAGATGAAGGATTAATGTAAAAATGAGACTCGAGTTGAGATCTACAGAGGTAACTTTTATAGTGCCCAGGTTGGCGCGGAGCTCAGAGTCAACAGAGCGTAGTGGATGTTGTGAAGTTGGGAGTAGTTACGACGTCGAGTTAAATGACAACATCGTGGAGATGTGTCATCGGTGTTCAAGGCGCTGATTTTAAGCTCAGTTAATATCAGCATCATCAAGTAGTTGGAGTGCTTACTAGACGGACGCAAAGTCGTAGAAGGGCTGTTAACTACGGTCCTACCAAATTGTGCTGGGAGTAAAAGTACTACTCTATAGAAGGGATTCCAGCCTGCGAAGACGGGTTGGTAAGTCAAGAGGCTTGACGGGCTCGGAACACTACTAAGAAAAAGTAGAAGGTTGACTGGGGGGCAAACTGTGTCGAGCTCTGTGGGGCCTTGCTAGCGGAGAAAAAGGGAGAAAAGATGGAAGGGAAGGGGTCAGAGATAGAGAGGGACACGGACGAGTAGGAAGGTGTTGAGAAGGGATGAATAAGATAATGACGCGAGTAAGAAGTTGCCGGGTTTTGTTTGCCAAAGTACGATAACTAAATATTGAAAGAGAGTCTAACGGTAAAGGCGTCACTGGGATAACGGTAGAGCGTGGGTAAAGAGCCAATACGGTAGTGGACTTACGGTGCGGTCACGGCCAGACATAGTTTCTTAAACATGTCTCGGGTCCGACGACGACGGCAAAGATTGTAAGCGTAGTGTGAGGATTAGACATAGAGCAGGACAGAGTCAGCTCATTATAGTAATGAAGGGCTGGTGACGGGTAAAGGTAGAGAAGTTCGGCAAGAGGGAGAGAGGGTTGAATCAGACGCAAATAACGCAGGGTGAGTAGGATCTGGAGGAGATTTGATTAACTGAGCACATTGACAGGGAAAAGCGGCCAGTCGAAAAGACTGCGTTCGTTTGCGATGGTAGATAGCTGCGGAGCGGCAACGGGTGATTGGCGAGGAACTGAGATGGAAAAGCACGCGGAGGAGGTTGTCATATACACCTGTGACTGCAATTTCGGCAACTGTAAAAGCAAAAATCATGGTTGCAGGGGAGGAGAAGCTATTTGATCAGGGAGCTCTGTCGGCCCAGGTGGTAGAAAGGGAGAAGAGGGAGGAAGATGAGAGAGAAAACCTGGTGTGCATCGGAGGTAGAAAAGCACGCCACTCCGCATGTGGAATTTGCCCCGGTTAATTGGAGGAGAACCACGACACAGACAGCAGCCCTCCTCTTTTTGATCTTTACTTTATGCACTTGTAAACATTTGTAAGCCAGTTGTAGGATATTGAACTGTGGTATTACCGAGGTCTTAGACTGGCCGGACGGTTGGGATGATTGAAGATTTTCTCTGTCGAACTTATCAGCACTATCCACGTCGACCTTCTCCATCCCTGTTGAACTTCTGGCTCGGAGGCTGCGTAATGATGAATCTGGCCAAGTCTTCCACTGCTGCGGCAATATTACTCACGTGTACTCCGTGGCTGCCTCCCTGGACCGCCAATGTTGACCCTGTCGCACATATTCATCACCTCTCTCGCAATCAAATAACCTGCCACATTAATGAGCCTGCAAGATGTTCGGAGGATAGCAAATCGAAATATCCAGGCATTGGGGAGTGAATAATGACGTTGAAGGGGAGGTCCGTCGGCCCACTCTGGCCAAAGAGCCCGATGTCTTTAAAGAAGATCGAGATCATGGCCATCCATACGCGCCATAGATTCTTCCAGTATCACACTTGTAGGACATTACAACAGTCGAGCACGAGTGCAACCGAGGTAACGTTACTCCTCCACTGGTACTGACACAGTAACGGCGCAAGTGTTCCGTAGGGGAAGTGCTTGAACGGACGGCCGTCGGTGATAGACAAGTAGACTGTTCTTGCCGCAAGCATACACTCAGGAAATCTTTGTACTCAAATGCTCCGCCGCGCTCCCTCGGTTCTGCATTGGGTAGCTGATGTGACGGCCCTGTAGAGTGAGCGGGCGCGTTGTTTCGTATTATGGCAATACCTGCTGAGTGGAGGGCCAAGTGCTGGCGAGGCTTGGAGCATTCAAGGGGACATTGGATAGGACATCAAGCTGAGTAGCGCGACGCTTAGTGTCCTCAGAGTCGAGCTTGGAGAAGGTAGGGTTGGTCGACATATCAGGTCAGGGTCCTCGAAATCCGCGGAGTTTGGCGAGCGTTGAAGGCGGGCTGATCGATATCTCTAAGTCCATGGAGCCGATCGGAATCCGCGCTTAAGGTTCTTGGGAATCCAATTCGGAGACAGAAGAGGGTAGGCCGATCTCCTCCGGAGGGGGGGTGTTGGACATTTGATCGAAACATGACGATGGCTGCATCCACCAGCATCCCAACTCACCGACCGGCGAGCTCACGACCCTGAAAATCGAGTTCGACGAGCATTTCGCTCTTTAGAGCTGCCCGGCCGAGTTCTGATCCTCCGGATAGTCGACAGCAGGACGGTCACAACGGAGAGTCGCTATATCCTGAACCAAAGTCTCGACGTTCAGCTCAGGCTCCAGTGGCTCCCAGTCTGTGCGATCCCGAAACAAGGGAGGAATGTCGCGCGCAAGACATCAGAGAGTACCATGCGAAGGGGTCAACTTGTTCAAGTTTGCCGTTGCCGCTGCGTGGGTGAGGGTGCGAACAACCCCCCACCGGATGCATCACTCGCCCCGGCTATACCACAACAGCCTAAAGGCGTCACCTCATTACCGCGGAGGGCGTGCGGCGAATCTTGGGCGGCCGCGTCAGCGCTTGATCTCCCATGACGCCACTCCAAGGTTCAGTGCACCTTATCGCCTCTGCATTAGTGATAGAAGGGCGCGATGGCATTATCAAGGTCTTTCTGCATTATGCTGATAAGTCCGAGCGAACTTTTGCCTGTGGCTGTGGTGCGTGGAGACGGAGTTGTGGAAAACCGACTCAGCGAGATTCGTCTAACCTATCTTTCCTGGAAAGATATTGCGCAGCAAATGGCCCATGCGGAAGGGAGCCGGTTTTTTTTCATCTCCCACTAATATGGTTCCTCCTGTATCGCCGAAGCTCGTCTTGAAATCAGCTGCAAACAGTCAGACCCTCGTTGACGTCAAACTTGAATCCGTCTTTTTCATGACGGAGACTTTCTAAGCTCCGTACTTTCTCGGTACGAAGTAGGCACTGGTTCAAGAATCCACTGCGGGTAGAACTGCGCTCTCTGCATATCGCAAATGCGGTGGCCCCTGGTGCACTCGAGAATTGTGCGTATGCGAACCGGAATGGCTTCTCGGCCTTGGTGTAGAGACTAACCCGCAGGCTCATCCATCGTATGACGCCATCGGTCCGGGAGAATATCGACTGAGAGAGGGTGATTGGGGAGGGAAAAAGGTGCTGGCTCGGCCTTCTCACCGCAAGTATTGCGCGAACACTGCGGTATATGACCGTGGTTCTTTGGCTAACGGAGAACGAACTAGAAGAAGTTTCCGAGCATAGTAACAGGACATGCAAGTCAAAGGAGCTTTTTATGACTTCACGCAGGCCGAGGCGGAAGCGAAGCGTGCAGCTCGGACTGATGCAAGCACGAATGGTCTAGCGTTTTATATCGAAAGCTTGTGGAATTCGCTTCGATCATTTTGCCGCGTCATGCCGAATATGTAGCGTTGTTGAAATGGCGGGAGTCGCCTGAACCCAAACTGTGCATCCCGAAAGGAGGGCGCATGGTGCTCTGAGAGCCCTCCATCTCGGAGTCATCGCAGGCTGCCGCGTCGGGCCCGTGTTTCCGAAGTCGGATGTTCTTGGCGCCCAAGGAGATGGCAGCAAGCGGCAGCCAGGACGGACAGACTCTGCGCCCCCGTTGCGGACGAACCGGGCGTTCAGCCCGCTTGGCCGATCGGGGTTGAGGGCCAGCTTTCGAGCTTGGGGGAAGCGAATTGACATCTTGTGGCGATCCGGGGAGCGTTGGTATCTCCAGCCCTTGCTGCAAGCACCGCTCTCTCATGGAGCTGAAGGGGCAGTGGTAGAGGGCGAAGCGTGCAGTCACTTGGGGAAGTGGTTGTGGAGCAGCTGTCATGTGCACAATCTCCAAGTCCATTGTTTCAGATGCTTGAATGCCTGCCATTTTCCTCGTGCTGCTACGATCCGAATGCTTGTTGCTATCTCCATACTTTGCGCATCCGATGTCCTCTGAGTGCGACCATGAATCCCTCATACAGAAGGCCTTAATCCACCCTTGCCGAGCTCGTCGAGATACTCCGCATACCGGGTAATATGATCGGCAGCTGCGTCGAGCTTACGCGAAACGGCATCCAAGGCGGCATCAAGCTCCAGCTGCATCGTGTTGGACACTTTCCACGCCACCTGGATCGACTGCCGCGTGGAAGACTGCCTTTGCAGATTGCACAGCCTCTGCTTCGCTACCTGGAGCGCCTTTTCTCCTTCCTCTAGCGCCCTGAGATCATGACAATTCCGCTCCGCCGGGCTCAGAGAGCGCATCGTCTCAAGAATGCTGCCGCGCTTTGCGATATCTTCCTCGGCAGCCTGCGTGGGATCCGTCGGGAGGTCAGAACCAAGAACCTGGAAAGCGAGACGCGAAGTAACCCGGAAGATTTGCTCCATGGCAGGTCGCATCGAGGTAAGGTGTTGGCTCTGACGGGCAGCTACGCGGTGACGGGCGATGAAGTCGACGCGTTGGGCCGCGCTCGGCTCGACGTTGAAAAGGCTATCGTGGTCGGGCTGATCTGGGCGGAGGAAGCGGCGGAGAAAGTAGCGCCACACGCGCGAGTCAAGAGCCTCGGGGAGACGTAGCTGGGCCATAATGTGAAGGCAAGTGGCGATGACCATGATGCCGCAGTCATTCGTGCCACGCTGCTGGGCTGCCTGCAGGACAGTTAGCAACAAAAGGTACGAGGAGAGGCTGAAGGTAGGTACCTTAGGATAGCCTGAGAATTTCCACGCCTGTCCGTCCCAGTCCATACCCAAGCATTTGGTAAGCGCCCGAGCAACGGCTTCCATGTCGGCAGCAAACGCAGCAGCATTGGCACCAGTGAGTCGTAGAGAATCATAGAGGGTGGCGCGCACTTTGGCAATATCGAGGTGCAGCAGCACCCAGTGACTCCGAGATGACACATGTGCTGGGACAAGTATGTGCTCAGCGCCGTGAAGTTGGTATTTACGCGAAGCGGCCCAGAGATCCAAGTTGTCCCCCTTGGCGGGGAGCGCAACCTCGAGGACCCGGGAGCCCGGGCACTCGAGAGCGTGAAGCACCCGGAAGATGCTCGCGTGCCCGAGCCAAGTGTCGTCGGCCATCTGGAACAGGACGTGTTGCTCATCATCCGGACCATCATCGTCTCGCGCGCCCGCAGGCTTGCTGCCGCTCGTGTTTCCTCTGCTCAAATCCTCCTTGCTCTTGTCATCTGCACCGACCGGATGTACCACTTGCGAAGAGTCCTCCGCATCGGCCGGAGGTGCCACTTGTGAATAGTCGTCCGCATCAGCCGGGGGTGCCACTTGTGAATCGTCGTCATCATCATCGCTCTCCCAGTCGGTATCGGCGCCCTCGGGGAACGTGTATGTGTCGTCATCATCAAGCAGTTCGGTATCGCGCGGCTCGTTTCGGGCAACCTCGACATCTGGAGACGACTGTAAGGGTGGCGAGGAGGTCTGCGGAGTCTCGGGCGGCTGCGACCGTGGGGTCCTTGGAGCCTTGGGCGACAGTGGCCGGTCGGCGATGGAGGCCTATGATACAGTCAATCGGCGAGCTTGCGCTTGAGCATGGAAGACGCACAGAAGCAGAGCGCGCCCGCTTTCTGGTGTTGGGGCGTAGTGTAATGTTGCCCAGTTTCTTGCCGGCCTGGATGGCGTCGTCTGGCTGCTAGCGGTCCACCTTGGGGACACCTCGGCGCCGGCTGACAATGCGGTCGTGCATCGCTGCACGGAGGGCGTCGCGTGTTTCGGCCTAGGGAAGATCCTTGCGTTTGGAAAGGGCGCGTAGATTTTTCAAGAACTGCACAGACAGGACTGCTGAATGGCCAAGATCCTCGAAAAGCGTGTCGCGGGAGAGGTGCCAATGCGACTTCTCCAGGTCGTTCAAGATCGGAGTTTTAGGCCCGAAGGTCGCGATGGCGATGGCGATGACGCGGGTAGCGGCCGGCTCGATGTAGTCCAGCGGGCTCAGTTTGTGCGACTTACACACTTTCTTGATGTCGTTAAAGGCTGTGAAGACAGTGCGCAACGAGTCGTCACTTGTTGAGAGGGCGGCGTCCAGGCGTACAACCGCGTCTTGCAGCTCCGGCGGAAGCCGTGTGGCCATTATGTCTTGCGAGGTTGCGCATGTCGGGAGTACTGGGTGGGTGACTTGGACTCGGTGACAGAAGACGCGCCGAGGGAGTTGCGCGCGTGGTGTTAAGGGAAGGTGCGGTGACGTCAGTTGGGGAGAAGGTGATTGGACGTCAGCTTGGGAGAAGGTTTTTCTGGTAAACCTTCCAAGAGAGGAAGGTTTCGGCAAAGGTTTGCGCAGAACCTCATGGAATCCTTTGACTTGCCGAGGATTCGCCGAGAAATGCTTCGCGCGCTATCGCTTCCACCGGCAATCGCAACACCTTACTGTCTTCTCCAGCCCCGCGGGCAGCGCCTGGGGCAATGGTCCTGGCGTGCCGTAGCAAGGGCCCCACGCAGCCAGAGTTTCCTGTGCGCGCCTATGCACCCTTCCGTAGCCTGTGACGCGCGCGGTGCGGTGCTGCTCGGCTTGGACGGCGGCGGCGGTGTGCCGCGTGGGCGCTCAATGCGTGGCGCGCGTCGCGCTGGCCGCCGTTGCGCTGGCTGGGCCTACTGGCTGCGCGGCCCGTCCAGCAGCGCTCGTGCCGCAAGGCATTCACCAAGGCCGCGCTGTTCGACCGCCACACGCTCAACGACGCCAATCAGCGTGCGGCCGCCTCTGCGCGACACACAGCTCGAAGCCACATGGCGGTTGCGGGCCGTGCAATCCCCCTCCTCCCGTTCGACTGCCGCCCTTGCGCCGCTGCGTGGGCAGCAAGCTCGGGATCGCGTCGGACCACAGCCACATGACAGCCACCCGCTGGCGGCCGACCTACGAGCACACCGGATCCCTCCGACGCCGCCGATGCTGCCAGCAACACTGGCCAGCCTTTGCCCATGGCTCCGTCTATCGTGCGCTCGGTACTTGTGGCGATGCCTGATGCGACAAGACATTTGGGGAGAGGGAGGTAATGGTGGCATGGATGGAGTAACAACTGCTGGCGGGGATATTGGTCGGATCAGCGCCGGGCCTATGGTGGGATGGAGGGCTGGCGTCCAAGTTTCCCAAACGCCCGACGAGCATCGCAACCCCTTCCGCCACCGTTAGCAACGAGCGCTCTCCTCCTGCTGGACCCACCTCCGCGCCCACTGTCCCTACCTCCGTCTCGGCCATACCTTTGAATGCCGCGATCCACGTGGCACTCACTTCCTGCGCTACGTCGTGTATCAAGCTTTTCTATCCGCCAACATGCCTCTCGAGAGCCAGAATGGCAACCGGGCCCGCCCGATGTCCATTGTTCCTCGGTACAACCCTCGCCCTTCCCGTGTCACACGGGGTTTCCAGCCGAAAGCTGGACCGGCGCCTCAAGCGAAGAGGCCGCGAAGGAGCCCTTAAACCGACCAATGTACCGGTACAATGGGGCGGGCGCCGAGACTTCGTTGACGGAGGCGGAAGACGGCCTTGGTCATGTTCACGGAAAGTCCGCGGCATTGGTGGTCAGCCCCTTGAGCGGCGGCAGCGGACGTTGTTGAGGGAGAGACTATCATCGCGTTGCTGGTGACTCCTCTTGCTGATCTTCGTCGCCATCGTCGCCGCCTCCATCACCCGTTGTTGATAGCGCGATGTCGCGCGGAAGAATTGGCCGGATGTGCGAGGTGCAGAGTGACGGCGCAATGTGTACGTAGTTGATTGCTGAGAATTGATGTTTGCAGATCGTGCATTGTTCACGCCTTGGGCGGGCGCGTGAGCCTCCCTCGGCTCCTGGATTCCTGAGCGCCATCACAGGTCATGGACAATCACCTCGGCCCTATTTAAACTCCGCAGTCCAGTCCTGACTTAGACATGATGTTCGAGCGCCCGCCGGCCTCGGATACGGCGACGGCGTCGTCCCGGATCTTCCGCGGCTGTTGTCGTCCCTCCCGTTGCAGACGCGGATTGGACAAGGCCTTGATCCTTAGCACTACTCTGGACACTGAGAGCTTAGAAACAGGCCAGATGTGAGTTTAGGAAGGATGCAACGGGGGTCTCGGCAAGGGTAGCCCACGACTTCGCGAAGCTGAAGGCGAATTCATGGCGCTGCTTTTGAGGTCGCACCTAATTGGCATGCGGCGAGAATGTTTACCGTGTGGGTAGTGGCGGGGCGAAATCAATGCCATGTTGACGGCTTGAGGCGTGCCTTTCCGTCCTTCAACCTTTCGTCCAACCATCTGTCTTAGCATTTCTCCAACAATAATCATCCTCTCTGGGGACATCCTCCCCACGCCGGACTGGTGGCTCATCGTGTCGCTGCTGTTCGCTAGTCATTCCATCTCCTCGTCCACCTCTCAAACCCCCATTTCTTCCCCGTCAAGTTTCGAAAAGAGGATCATCTTTCTTATATCCTGGTCTACCACTACTAAAGGAAGCATGATTATTGGACACTAGCGTTCTCGCCCCATACTCGCAACCGGCAATTAACTGATTTGTCAGATTGTGCCCTCTCGCGTTACCATCATGCGCAAGTGCCGAGTGTGCGTTTCCTGGGATTGGAGTCGTGCACGTGCGAAGATGCGATGCTGAAATCGCACGCGTGCGATCTGGATCGCATGTGTGCGACACGGAATCGCACATGTGCGACTCGAAATCAGCCCCGCTTTTTAACCCCAAAGTAATGGAAAATTCGCATTCCAGATTAGTTCTACACTGCTATATAAGCTATGCTAAAATAATGTTTCGAAGACGATAAAACGTCTTCGTGATTTTCTATCAAATTGATCTTCGGCTAGATTGATCATCCTTCCTTACGTACACATAGTGCCTTCGCTAGCCTCACCAGCTCCCCAAATCCTGACGCTGATTATATTGTCTCTATTCCGTGTCTGCAGAGGCCAACTGGAACACGGATCCTTCTCTTTGACATTGTAACTAATGCTCTAGAGTGGTCGGCGGAATGATCGGAGAGGAGTGGCCTTGATGCGAAATGGTCAGCGGCGGCAATCGTAGGCGGGCTGCTGTTTGCCTGGTCAATGCCGAAAGCTGCGGATGGTGCCATTGGTGCGTTGCACCGTACATGCTGAATCAAAGTTGATGATTAATCAGGCTTGAAGTTTAGGTTTGGCGGCGAGTGGGCCCTCCGAGTTCATACGACCGCAGCACTTCATTACGAAACACTAACCACCTACCATTAATCCATCCTTGGCCTCTTGAAAACTCCGCATTATCATCTTTTACTACTAACAACCTATATATCTACTTTCTACGACCCCTATTACCTTTCCGCGAGCCTCGAAATAAGTACTCCTCTCCCTAGAAGTCTTCATCCGAAGACCGAAAGGAACAATAGTATCACCACCTCCGAAGTGATGGGATTTTAACTCAAATAGAAGGTCCTGTTTATCAGGATACCTGCCCTACAGTTTGACGAGTTCGATTCCACCTAGAGGTGCAAAGTTGAGTTTTTAATTAACATGAATATGCTTATCCGGCGTTAACCTCGAACAATTGTTTCAAGGTTTATAGAGATGCCGCCGACGAACTTCTTACCGGGCTCACCATAAAAGTACAGCTCTTACTCTAGACCAAGTTCGTTCTAAAACAGCATACGGGCTTCTTCGGCCACTAGACGGCAAGGAGCGGCCCCAATTAGTACCGTGCTACCATAACACCTTATTAAGCAGAGCATTGCAAGGTTGAGTACTAGATTGACAGAACTCGGTTGCAAGCCCGGGCTCGCTTTGGACGTTTTCGCAGGACTGCTGACGCTGTAGCTGCCTCTATCTCGAACACAACCGTCTACTCGGCACCGGGCCCTGACTCCGCGGCTGTTCCGGTGCCTCTGAGAATTTCCAGCCCGCAGCTCTGCTTTAATTGCTTGCGCCCACATTGTACCGCACCTCAACCCTCCGCATTGAAATCAATCCCGTATTGCCTATTAGTGTTGAGGTGTATGGCATCGGAGCTGCCTCTTCGTTGGCTTATCTTGGAGCGTGGTCGTCTGGGAGGATCCCGTTTGGTCAGCCCATGTTTGTTGCTGTCCTTTTCGACCAGAAAATCATCACTGGTCCCGTCGCCGTGGGGCAGGCATGTCTGTCGCTGGTTGATGGCGAAGTGATGGCGAGCAAGTGGGTGTCGAAAGAGATGGTGGTTGTAATTAAACTTTCCCTTCCGCAGAGACAGGCAAGAAACGGCCCTCAACCTGCATCTTCTCGTCTTGGTGATGCCAAGGGAAATCTTTGGCCCCAGCCGGCATGCTTACATACTCCCTGTTGTGTGCTTCTCGCGAAGGCGCCCCGTATTGCACGCGCACCGCTGCCCCGGGCTGCCATGGCCACCGAACCGTCGTCCTCATATGCCGCCCATCTTGCTTCGCGCCACTTATAAATGTCCGGATGATCCTCTCCGCGAGTGCATCTGCCGCCTCGGACACCAAACACCTGCTCAAGTAAAAATCGATGCCGTCGAGACACACTTTGAGCGCAACTTCTCCTCTTTCGCCGACGACCAGTACGTGATCCTCGTAGCACTACTGAGCGGAGAGACCTCCACCGACGTTACCGCGGCCGTTAGCTTAAGTAAGCGCGTCAAGGAGTTGTTCAAGGGCCTGGCCAATGGTAGCCGGAAGCGCTCGTCCGCCCGGACCACGGAATACTCTGCCCTCTCGGTCGTTTCTGAGAACGGTACAGCACCTGTCCTATCTTGGCATCGATTTCGACTCAGTGTACCACAGGACGCTCGCGAAGCACGCGTGGGTGCTCATCCTGGCCTCCCACTTTTGCATGCATGGGGTTGCAGTTACCCGTGACATCGATAAAGAGGCCCCAGCACCCATGCCGGTAACGTCTTAGAAAAGCTATTTGATCGAGCTCCAACTGGTCCTGGTAGATACCAGAGAGTTGTTGCTTAAACCCCCGACATGGCGGTAAGCGTGCCGCTGATTTGGTCATTTTCGATGCGTGTGCTCGCAGATGCGTTGAGGATGTCAAATACGCCAGTGCATTTCAGAGTCACCACCCAAAACCCCTTTGAGCAACAACAAGAGGATGCTGATGATACGATGCCGACGGAAATCTTGCTGACTCTGATATTGGAGACGACGTTATCCTCTATCCGAAAGTGCCATCCAAGGTCACTTTGCCACTCCTATGACTCGTTCTACCTCCAGACCCCTTAGACAACCGATAGCGTGACCTAAGCCTTCATCACGTGGCGGCGTAGAATGGGAAGTGCAGTAGTGCGCTTAGGAGTCTCCTCGTCCCTTATCGGAGCGGTACGGCTTGGCTTCTCGTTAGCATGCTTGTCCGCGCCGGCACATGGCCAAACCAATGGTCTGCCTCTCCAGCACATACTTCACCGGGTATAAAAGTTTGATAGACTAACGTCTTCAGGAAGCCTGATGGGCGCTGATATTTAAGCAAACCAGCAGCACGGGCTCTCCCGCCTTTCTCTTTTGCCGCAGGACTCGCCACTGAGATAACTAAGTGTGCGTTTAGCACTTTACTGGTATCTCTGTTGTGTTGCCGTAAATCGTTGCATATGACCGCTATGCGCGCCAGCAGCACTGGCGGGATAAGATCCGGCACTCAGAGGAAAGTCAATAAAGCCATGGCTCATCACCGCCTAAACTGGAGCTTTCGCATGTTAGAACATATCCCTGATGTAACTTTGAGCATCTACGGAGAACTGTAGAACTTAGGCCTAGCATGTTTCCCTCGATTTAGCTATCATGTAGTGGAGACGGAACCCATAGTGATCAGAGTATCGGGGGAAAAACGCCTCCTCCCAGAGGACCTGAAAGAAATGTAGCTAAAGCAGTGCTGTAAAGAAAGAGAATTCAGCATAGTATATAAAAAGGGAAGTATAGAGAAATTCTTACTGCACTAAAGAGAGTGATTGTCGTAACGCGCCGGCATGAAGTCCCGCGCATAGTCTTCTAACTCCGCTCTGAAAAAGAAGAAGAGAAAGAGCAAGAAAAAGAAGAATAAAAAAAAGAAGAAGAAAGAGGAAGTAAATATATATAGTACCTAATTTATATAATAAGTAAAAACTACTTTATAATATATAAAACCTATTCTTTAAATATATAATTAAATATATGAATATTAATATAGAATATACACGAATTTTTATATAATTTACAATCATAATGTGACCGTAGTGCAATACGTCTGTCCACAAGCCCATGTTGATTCGGACACTACCATGATGTCTTTGCGGAGGCGTGATGGTGTTGAGCCCTCACTGATTGCTGGGCCGAAGGGATCTAGGTGGAGGAGGAATCCGAGAAGCAGCAACAGCAGACAGCCGTGGGTAGTGTTCGCCGAGTATAACTACCCGCGTATACCAGCGTGCTGCGCCGCCCCCGCCCTCAATGGTATCATCTTCTCCAGCGCCCCTCCGTCTCCGCTGACCATCCCCAGCCCTCCCCCTCCGACCCCCCCTCTGACCATACCCCATGACCATCGTCGCACCACTTCCTACACCGCTTCGTCCGCCGCCGCCGAGCCTCATAGCCCCTTCGCGTAGTCGTCGCGCGGCGAACGGAAGGTGTGAGAGAAGGTGTGGGAGAAGGTGTCGCGAACGCTTCCCCAGACCTTCTGTTCTTTTCTCTACCTCTAACGGCAGAGGGTCGTGTAGGAGTTGTGTAGAAGACCCATGGCTGGCCTCTTCGTCACCAAGCTCGGGGGTAGGGAGTTTCTCAAAAGTCATCCTTCCTCACGCTTCAGTCCGCCATACTCGTTGCGTCTCTCGCTGCATCTTAAGCCGGCGCCGAAGGCCAGTGGGGACCTCAGGGCGCCCCGGGCCAGGAGCCGGCATTGGATACCATAGGCAGGACGCACCTGACACCACGGGGCTCACCGTGCAATACACTGTGTGTATTAAAAGTCTGTTGAGAACGGTACGAAACGAGGAGCCGGGGATGGGTAACCCAGGTGCACTTGAGGGTAGTTATACGTCAAGTGGTGAGGTGTAGAGGCAACAGGGTGAGAGGGGATGACGCTCACCTTCTGCACTGGGCGTTCAGGCCACGTCATCAACGCGCCGTCCGTTCCATCCACCAAAACGGCGCGTCTCTCTCCGCCGTCTTCGAAGCTCCGTCACTACACTCCGCCCGCAGTTATTCATGCGTTGCTTCATCTTCCCGGCTTCCGACAGCACCACAAGACGTCGGCAAAGTCAACACGCTGGCCAATTTGGAGACGGTGATTCATGGATCAAGGGATTCCGGATTTCATGCCGCGCCCCTTCACTGTACTCTGCTGAAGCTAATGGGATGAAAGATCGCCTAGAACTGCCCAATGCCGGCTCGACACAAATGAAACCAGAGCAGTACAGCATTTGACGAGAAGCGTTGAGACAATTTAACGAGCCACCACAGGCGAAGAATACACGCCATTGCCCGCGGAATTTAATATCCTGGGCGCGGCGAAGGACCAGCAGAGCTCGAAAGTTTCTCGTCGCGCCTTGCGAGTCGATCTACCGCGAATCCAGACGGCGATGCGGCAAGAGGTGGGTCATGGAGGGTAGCGGAGACGATGATTGTGACGAGGAGGATGGAGGCGTTGACGGAGGCGTCCAGGCAATTGCGCCATTCCCCAGGAGACCCTTGTCTCCTCATGATTCGCGGGTGGTTTTGCGTCTAACGCTGGATAGAAGGTCGATCGCCACGCCACAACTTTTCGTCGCTCCTCAAGACTTCCGCCCACAACCTCCAAGCAATATTGCCCCACTCGAGAAGGAACACTGCTCTAGCTCGGTCGGGTGGCTGAAATTATGATTTTCTTGAGCCTGCGACCTTTGTAACACCACAAGCTCTTCTCAAGCAGCCAGGCACCAGACGGAAAAGGGTGATTGATCTGTCCGCCAACATATATGAAACCACGAAACACTCTTCACAACAAAACGCCCGTTCGCAAGTAACTCATGAATACCATAGACAAAAACAGCTCACATTCGTTTTGCGAACCCGTATGTCCCCGCTGATCCGCATCACCACCCGCGTTCCGATCATCAGCCCTGGTGGTATTCTGGCAGCAGGAGCTGATTCGGCCGCCAGCAGGAGACGACTCCACGAAGGCGCTCAAGCAGCCCGCCCTCCATTCCACCGTCCGCACCTCCGCCCTCGCCCGCTAAAGCCCTTCCTGCCTCGGCTTTGGTTCCCGTTCGATCTCTGGCACCTCCCTTCCCGTCGCCCATCCGATGTAGACTACCGATGCGCGCTGGAGACAGGAGAGGGAGAGGGAGAGGGAGAGGGAGGGGGAGAGGGAGAGGCTTATATGCTGCATATTTTCGTGGGAAAAAACTTGTGGTTGAGTTCTTCTATTATGGGTATTACAGGCGGCGCATACTTGAACCATGACGGCCGTGCTGATTAATATGTCCGTTTATTTGCCATATAGAAATAGACAAAGTGCCGGAGAAGATGAATATAGAAAGCGCGATCATTTTTGTAGTAATAACTATAGCATAAACGGTTGAGAAGATGTATGTGCATGGGGCTCCACTATTGACTTATGTGATTCTTGTTCTGGCCCTCATTTGGCCTTCATTTGGCCCTCTTTCTGGTCCTCATTCTGGTTCTCAGTGGCACACTTCAATTGTGTAGAATCCACGATTGGACACTGCAGGTCAGGTGGTCAATCAAGAACTTTTGCGAGAATCGCAGAACTAATAGGCACTTTATTGCGATATGCTTGCTAGGAGTGCTAGGCTAGTAAGACTTTGGGAGCTCGAAGGGCTCTATCAGTTCTATTTACAATGGTATGATGGCTGGCGTTCTGGATATATAAGGCCCCCCACCATCTAAGCAATAACCTCCATCACCAAGCACGCCTCGTCCGCACAGTTTAAACATCCACCAACTTACTGCGCCCAACGCCGCCACCCCCTTACCTTACAACCATGTTAATTTGTTATCACTGTGACTACGCTTTCCAGAACGCGTTCCAGAAACACTGCGGTTACTGGAATAAAGATGCTCATACCATTTGCGCCAACCCTACTGGCTGTCTATGCATGGATTCCAAGTGCGACAGCTGCCATAAGTCCCCGATCAACTGCCAGTGCTAGAAGTTCACTAAATGCTACAAGTCCGTGGCCAGCTGCTGGTGCCTGAAGTGTAGCCACTGCGGCACCCTCGCCGCCAACGACTCCCAGGCCAACTGCAACTCCTGTGGAACTGCTCTCCACTAGATCTACGCCAGGGATGCTTGGCCGTCCTCCCATCAATTCGGCTCTTCTCTCGCCTAGACGGCTAAACGATCCATTACGATGGGGAATATCGGTGTTTTTGACGAGAGATGTGAGGGATGGTGACTGGTAATTGAGGGAATATATAAGGATGGTTAAGGACGACGTATAGCTTCTATATATAGTTTATTTCGATTTACCGAGTAGGATAAGGATTAGTGTTTTTTAACAAGGCACCTCCACTCCTTCTCTTGGCCAGAACTCTTATATATTCAACGCAGCTCATTTACCTTCTTAACCCTATAATTCTTATACGCGTCGTAAGTGTAGACGCATATAATAGTCGTATAAAAGCAGATATATAATAAACTTTTATTTTAGCTATGAACGTTGCAGACGTATAACAAACCCTTTTTCTAGCCTTGGTGTCGAAAAAAATCGCAAGTATAGATTCACACACACTATCTTAAGTTAGCCTATAAAATGAAAAGTAGGTGTAGATTTACACGCCATCCTAAGGTCCTAGCCCTATCTCTCTCCGCGTAGAGCCCCTTCCTATTGTAGAAGGGCAATCGGCCTCTTAAGCAGCTTTTCGTTCCTATAAATATTATAGTAGCTGCGCGTGTCTATAGCCTAGAGGTCGGAAAACTCCAGAGGTTCATAACCGGCATTCTCCTAGTTAACCACGGCACTAATAGTCATCGTGTCTAGGTTAAACAGGAGGTTCTGGGGGCCCAGGTCGCCGTGCGAGAAATGAAACTCGTGGCTATGCGAGACCTTAGGCTTCTACTCGGCCCTCCGATCGTACTCAGTCACCCAGGGCGGGGGAATGACGACATTGTTAAGGCCGGAGACTTTAGACGTCAGGGCGGTAAGCTAGGGAAGCATCGTGTTCTGGATGAAGTCGGCGGCAACGGCGTTGGCGAATTTTTGACAAGCCTCGCAATCCTTATTCTGATTTCCGCTAGGGCTGTTGTAATCTAGATGCAGCCTACGGCACTAGACACCGACCAGGTCGAGCTGAATGCCAGGGAGACGCTCCACCATGAGGTAGGTGCCGTTATCGTTTTCTCCAGTCTCAAGGACACGGGGTACCGGGATGGTGGTGTTGTTTTGGACGATTTCTTGCTGGTGTCGACGCCATATATGTTGTAGAATGGCACCGCGATTGCCTTGGTGAAGGTCGTTTTAGTGAGGATCCTCTGGGTCTGCGGCTTCGGGGGTTGTTGAGACATGTTGCTCTCAGCCTTGGCAGTTGTCCGCTCCCGAAGAATGAATGGGATGTGAAAGAGGAGAGAGACAGGGCTAAGTGATAAGAGATGCTGAAGTTCGCTCAAATATCGAGCGAGAAACACGCTAGCGCCTCTTTTGCGACGCCTACCAGCTGGTAAAGGCTACTGGTGACAGGGTTCCGTTTCAGGGCGCTTCATAGATTTAAAAGCGGGGAAGCGGGCTAACCTATGCCATGCGTTAAAGCGAGATCTGGCGTTGAGTCACGACATGATCCAAGGAACATCTCTAATGAATAGCTGAGTGTAGAGGTGATGGATGGTAGCCTGCAGCACACCACTGCTGGGAGCGTTGGCCGGCGCGTCGCGGCGCCTCCGTGGTGAGTGGGATGCTGGGTTGTACCGCCCCCACGCGTAGCGGCAGAGCCGGATCCTCGGAATCGAGTGCCACTCTGTTGACAGGGGTCTTCACCGACTCGCGCATGCCCACGATTAGTCATCTAGATTCGGCGCCTATCATCGGCGCCAGCGCGTATCTTCGGCGTTGTATTGTCAGCGGCACGTATCCTGGCTGTTAATACACGTCGAGACGCCTGTATATAGCTAGCCTAGAGTAGCTGCATAATACAGCAGGGTTGTGTGTCATTTGAGCTTCATCACACTCCCTTCAGCCGATGTGTCAAATTTATTTGGCCAGGCCTTCCGAGATCGACGCACCTAATACTATTCCGTATGCTTAAGTTTTATATGTTTCTTCTCCAGCACTCTTCCTGGACCAACCGGACCCATACGAGGTAGAAAAAGTGAAATGGATCAGCATTCCTCCGTTGCAAAGCTCAGCCTGCTCAGTTCACAAACATAATAGACCGTCAGACGCGGTAATATCCAGGATTACAGTAAGCACTGGGGAGGAGCAACTGTTCTTTGTGGCGTCCTCCTTCTATATCTCCGGCGGCCAAGGCAGATTCGGAAAGACGGGATTTTTCTCTGGCTTTCATGTAACCGACAAAACACTACCAGATATGAGTTCTCCGACTTAGTTATATATCTCTAATAATGCTAATATTCCATATACCCATCTATCGTCTTTCTGCCTATTAATGATAGCTTTCCGGTATTCTTCTACTGCTCGGTGCCAGGCTCCTGCATCGACCAACAGATGGTCGGAGTGTAGACGCCTGTAGTGGTAACTGGAGGAACGGCGGACGCATCTACACTACTTAGAGCCCACGAATCCTCCACGCCATATTTGATGAGAGCGGCTGGACGGCCTATTTCACCGATGCAGAAACGAGTTTGGCACTTGGGAATCTATAGCCTGCGACTTCTTCATACTCTACCATCTGGCCTCGTCTCTCCCTCACATATCGATCGACAGAAGAATGCAAGCAACGGTGCTGAAGAAAAAATGTCTTAAGATGCCCATGACAGTACCAATGATCTAATATACTTCCCAAAATATAAACACAACCATTCGGACCAACAATCTAAACATACTTAACATGTGAACCCACCCGCCTCGCCGGTACCTCAACGCCGCCGCAAAGGATCATCCTCCATCCCGATACCAGAACAGGTGCACCCCGGCGGATGTTCATCCTCCTTTTCCCCCTCGTCGCTCCGCGCCGTCTCCAGCGGCACATGATCCCGCGGCAACCCTCCTGCCTTCTTCTCCATCTCGGCTGCGGTGCTAGAAGCCTTGAGCGGGCTCATGGTGGTGGTGGCGGCGGCGGCGGTGGATGATAGTAGGTGCGGGTTGGGCGCGGACGTGAGATGCAGCTGCGTGCGGAAGTAGGAGGGCGAGGGCGTCGCGGGGGCTTGTTGGCGCGATGGCCTTGGACCTGGGGGTTTGCGGCCGGAGTGGGTTTTGAGGGGCATTGTTTTCGATTGCGGACTGGGAAAGGAAGAAAATGTAACGGGTTAGCCTGGTCGATCTCGGCGGGGATTGCGGTATGAGGGATGGAAAGCGAGGTAATACGCACGAAGGGAGGGAGATTCGGGATCGTTTCGGCTTGCTTGCGAAGGGCAATGTTTGAGTAGAGGAGAGCAGACTGTGGACCGTGAGCGGAGAAAGATGCTGATGGAGCTTCTCTGTGTGCTTTCTGCTTCCTTAAATCTCTTCGTCGCCCTCCTTTCTACTGGCAGCTCAAGTCTGGCAGCAAGCGCACGGCATTGAACACTGAATGTCGGCCGGTGGACCGTGGGCCAAGTGTCGACTTGTTTGCCTTGCTGCAGGCCATGGTCAAGGGTTGCGGGAACGCACACACAGGGTGCCAACCACCTTTTGGTCGCTACATGCAGCGAGAGGAGCACCGCATGTGAGAACCACCAATTGTGCTGAATGGTCAGCCGAGGGAGCAGCTGAAAGATGGCGGCCAGTACCGGAGTGTTGTTCGAGACAGACGGACAACGGAAGATGGTGAAGGCAACGCCGAGAGGGAATAAGTTGGCACGGTCGGAGGCTTATTACTCTGCTGGACACGATCGAGTGGGCAAGAAAGGTGCGGGCGTACACGGGTGGAGGCAGCAGGGGTAGATGGTCGCACCGTGTGCAGATCTGAGGCCAGGGTTGCGGTCTGTTCCTGGCCCGCTTGCTGTCACATTAGTGACAGCGCCGGTGGTGAGACTCGTCCTCGATGCTTGAAGCACGGATGACAGGGAGAGCGGGCCGTCCCGAGCGTCTCCCCTGCAGCGTTACCCGCAATCAACTCCCGTATCGGCGAGAGTGCGCATTGTGGTTCCATGTCGCCAAGACTGCCGGTCGCATCAACTCCATCGTCGACCAGACCGACGTCCCTCCCTGCGGTCCAAGCCTTGCACCTCACACAGCCGCTGCCACCCATGACTCTGTTGGCCTTGTCGTCCGCGACGACGCCGTCACCCGCGTGCACAACGTGGCTGCCGTGGCGTAGGCGCTGTGGGCAGACGGCTCTCTCAACCGCGATTCGCGACGGCCGGCATCCCGACGACGACGCCGCCCGAGGTGATGCACACTACAAGGCGCAGCTGGAGGAGACGGTGGCGCGGGGTGCAGGGCGATCTGGTGGACATCAATGACGCCACGACGATGCTGCACGAAGTCACGGCGCTGTGGAGCGGCGCGAACCGCCTGGAGACGGCGGCGAAGGCAGCGGCGCGAGGGTTGCGCGGGTGGTGGGCGGCGCCTGAGGAGCGGGCGCGGTGCACAGCAGCTCAAAAAATTCATCAAGGACAAGGTGCTGCATCAGCGAAGCGCGCTGCACGACATTGAGGCAGGGCCCTGGGCTGGCTGCTGTACGCCCCGGCCGATCGCAGCGTACCTGGACTTCCTGCAGCGCATCGAGACCCTGCGCCGCATCCGCCCGCCTGGCGGTTAACGGCTGAAGGGGCCTGGAATTAGGCGCCGCCCGCCCCCGTCGCGCCCTGAAACACCTTGGGCTCCCACGACTACCAAGGCACCGCCGCATCGCTGCTCGCCCCCGACCTGACCGACTACGACAGCGGAAATGATGACGACACATCACTCCGCGCTGGATTGGTAACGACACCCCACAATGGCTACTTCGCACCCATGCAAACGCTCGCATGCTGATCTGTCATTCTGCTTCATCTCCGACGCGACCCAGATCGACGGTCACGGCCGACACTGCCCTGATTTCGCCGCTTGGAATGCCCAACCTCTCGCGCATCGCTCCGCCGCCGCCGCAAGCTCACCGCAACTCTGAAGCGCAAGCACGCGTGGGACGCGTAACGCATCTTCAGCTCCCGCACCAGCCTCTCCGATCAGCCGCCAGCCGCTCGACCACCATACTCATATCAACCGGAGAACACAGGAAGTTGAGCCGGAGTTCGGCTACGGTGTTGCTGAAGAAACTCCGATCGACGACGCTCAGGGCGCAGGCGAAGGAGACGAGGACCGCGCGGAGGGGGCAGAGGATGGAGACAAGGCCGACGGACTCGCGCACACCCGTGCCGCTCGGCGAGGAGGGGCGGTGACTCTGCTGAGGCAGATCAACAATGACCGGATGCGGGACGCGGCAGCCGGGAACTGGAAGCCGTCAGCGAGGAATATTGCTTGGGCGTGGATAGACTCGTCATATGGCCAGGTATTCCGCCACCAGGGCGGCCATGGCCTGAACATCTTGGGCCTGCAGCTTTCCCTCTCACCCGGCCTTCTGTTGTTTCGAGAGCTCTGGCTCAAGTGAAATCGTTTCCTTGCGCACTCCTGTCAGCTGGCAAGACCCTGTGATATTGCAGTGGGGGCAAGACTAGGCCGGTGAGTGAAGAGCCGGGCGGGACATGGCAGAAAACCGCCCAGGCACCAATTCGGTTGATGCGGGACGCCAGGACCGCAGCGCGGACGCTCATCCGACAGCGGTAGACTGCGGAAACCCGCGAAAATGCAATCCGGCCGACGGCAGACGGGAATGGCAGGCACTTCGGCACAAGCGACGCCCAATGAAAACAAATCTGTACAGCTATGCAGATCTGTACAAAGAGTCATTGCAGCCGGTGGTTAGCGCGAAGATTACGGGCCCTGGATATATTAGTATTTTCCCGAAATCTGGTAATGCGATAGGTCGAAATGACCTTGTCACACAAGAAAATCAACTTCACGCCAACCACTGGCTGCAATACCCACCTGTACAGCTCTGCTTTCATTGGCCGGCAAATCTGCACAGCTCTGCTCTCATTAGCCGAATCGCCCACAAAGCGTCGATCGACTTACGTTTCGGCGTAAGCTCGACAAGACGCATTCGCTCCCACTGTGGATAGAACAAACCATGATGTCCATGGAGGAGAAGAGCTGACGCAATCACGTGCTCGCGCGCGTCTTGACGTCACCTGCACGGGTCGATCCTTGTGTCTCACCGCGTCTCCCCGTCGCTCTTTTTCCGCCGTTTGCACCCCCTGCTCTTCTGCCGTTTGAACCCCCTGCTCGTTCGGGCGATTGCACCCCCTGCTCGCTCCGCCGTTTGCACGCCAAGCTCTTCATGGCCGATGGATGTGACGAGACCACCTATTTTTCTCAGCTGTTTCCCCCAGTCCGCGACATCGTCCATCCGACGTCGTCCATCTGGAGCTTCCACCTCTGAAGAACCAAGAACTCAATCCTCCTGTTCGCACTCTTTATTCTCGTTCCGACCGTGTCGAAAGGTCCCAGTGTGCCCGTATACCGTGGGTACAAGCATTGCAAGCGTTGTAATCCTTGGCGCAAGCATTGCAGTCTTTCATACAATCATTGCAGTTCTTTACACAATCATTGCATTTCTTTGCACAATCATTCCAGTCCTTTACACAATTATTCTAGTCTTTCGCACAATTATTCCAGTCTGTTGCATAATTATTGCAAGCCTTAGCGCAAGCATTGCAGCCCTTAGCGCAAGCATTACAGTCCCACAATCATTGCAAGCCTTGGCGCAAGCATTGCAGTCCTTCGAACAATCATTGCAACCCTTGGCGCACCCATTGTTCTTCCCATGTCAACGGCTACATCCATCAACGACTCGCCCTTACCCACACCTACCTCGTTCAATCACAACTCTACATACCCAATGGCCGACGCGGAACCCAACGCTAATGACGACCATTCGCCCAATCAAATTTCAACCGAGAAAAGAAAGCGCAAACATGCGTCAGAAGTCTCGTCTCGGCAAAGGCGCAAGCTGCTCGATGAGAGGCTGGAGCAGTCAGATTGGATCTGGGGCCACTACGATATCGTCATCGACTCTTCCAACCCCGGTGGCGCCGCAATGCGCGAATTTGTGCAAGATCTCGAGAATGTCGCTGTCCGCGCTGAGACAAAGCAGAGCGCCCGCCGCCAGCTGTACAACAACATCAGCTCCATGAACTCGCTGCATGACATCTCCCTGCACATCTTAAGCGGCTCAACTGATTTAGTGGAACCCGATGTCTTGTTGCTTGGCAGCAAAGAGGACCTACGGCATCATCTCGCTCGTCCTTTCACTCTTCCGCTCCTCCATCGCGCTTCACCGCTGCAGCCAAGTCTTGTTACAGCGCATTTTGACCTGGACGACCTGAAAGCCCGCCTTGCTGTCAACCGTAACGCTCCGATTAGCGTTTTTGACTATTCCATTCTCGAGGAGAACACGTCGGCAACCCGTCAGACCACCGTTTCCGAGCTTCTGTCCAGCTTTCCATCAGCTCCAAACATGCCAGCTCTGAATTTCCTGGATATCAAGAACCTCACTGGCTTGAAGTTCTGCCCCCAGGAAATTACCCTGGACGACATTTCCATCTTCTCCGATACAATCGATGTCGGCAAGTCTGCGTCAAGTGCTGTCACTCCGCATCAGGACGAGTTCTTCCTAGCATCGACTAGGAGTTCCGTCTCGACGATCCACGTCGATACCGGTGGTGCCAACACCTGGATCGCCATTCTGTCCGGGAGAAAGATCTGGTATTTTCCGAGGTCGGCAAACGAGCAGTCGGTACTACAGCTTGCTGCCACGCCTGCGGGCGCTCCACAGCCGCAACATTATCCGGATGGATGGGTCAAGGTAGAGTTGCGGGCCGGGGACTTACTGTAAGCGTCCGTCTTATTCCAGCACGGTTAGAAGCTAATGTTTCGTTCAGGGTCATGCCTCCGGGCCTGCCGCACGCAGTGTTCACACCGGAAGACTGCCTCGCTGTGGGGGGTCAATTCTACACGGCCTGCAACCTCGGCCGGAGTCTTGGAATGGTACGATTGCAGGAAGAACACCCTCAGATCTCCAACGAGGATCTGTCTCGTTCCTGCTACAACCGGCTTGCCCGCACCATCGACGCCTGCGGAGCCAGGATGACTGACAAGGACAAAGCCAGCTTCGTGGCGAACAGCCTCAAGCTTGCGCTCCCCGCATCGTCCCCGCCGAATGTCGGTCTGACTGTGCCAAAAATCAGAGAACGTCTGACGGAAGCCGGGGTCCTGTTTGACGAAAAGATGAAGAAGCAAGGTCTCCTCGAACTTCTGGAAAAGCATAATGCCCGAGGACCGCCGGAGGGAATCGGACCGCGGGATGCCTTTTTAAGAGCTGTGAGTCGTGCTGCTGAGGGGTTCCGCGCAGAGCTGAGCGCTCAAATCGAACGTTCCTGAAGCGAGGAATACTGCCGGGCTAAGACTGAGAAGGCGCCGGTGCGGAGTAAGGAACCAGTCATCCGTTTCATTTTTTAACCATGCATAGATAGGCGAAGTTGGATTAAAACGGGTTCATGTGGGTATCTCAGAGCATGGGCCCTCTGTACTTAGGTGGGCGTGGAGGTTCTACAGTGGTCATGTACTATCAGATGGGGGTCGGAATCACGGAGCAGCACTTGCTCGATCATGTTGACGGTGTAAGGGAATTCAACGGAAGGAAATCTAACTGCTATTTACCCTGATTGCATTCGACAAGACTGGTAGGGACCCGTGAATGTAGACAAGAGAGCACCACGATGCCGAGCAAGATTGGCCCTGTGCTATCGTGCTTTTTGGGGCACAGAACGAGATGCCTGACACAGCTGCACAGCCTGGAGACGGTTGGACCTCCGATCCGCCAAACCGACTACTTCCCCATTGCACTCGTGTATCCCTCCTCCGCCTCTTTGCTATCACGTACTTGCTTGCCAAAAGTCCATGTCTCCGCCTAATCTCTCCAGCCGTCATTTCACCTGCGGGAGGCATCAAATACCTATATCCTGTAGCCGTTCCGCCAACCAACCTGTCTCATCTACTTCAACGCTCCCAACACTACCGCTTTTACCGGCCTACGAGTTAATTAGACCATCTCCCTCTTCGTATTCATCTCCTCGTTCGTAAGTCTTGCGGCTAGGCCCGCCTAGAGAGGCGACCGATCATAGCGCGAGCTACCATGAGCAAGCAAGCATGTGGACAGACTCTACGGCTTCAAAGGATGTGTAGTTGCAGCTCTTTCGAAGCACCATTCTCACTGCCAGCGACGTATGCATAAAGCTTGTTGCTGGAGCCGTCAGAGACGGCCTCTCCACTGATTACGGGCAGCACACTACTCGGTGGCTCGTAGACTCCTCCAGTATCAGAAGCAGGATTCTCGTCAAGGTAAAGGAGCTTTAGTGTTTGGAAGAGCATATCGAATGAGGTCCCAGGCCTTCAGTACCTTACTGCGCTAGAGAATCTATCCGAAGTCAGTGGCCTACCCAGTTTAAAACAAGCCAGTCTGGATCTACCGTTGTAGGAGGTCCTAAAACTCTCTCAGACCGTTCAGTAGGCAGCGTTAGGATCAACTGTCTCGTAGGCGATTCAGGGGAAGTATAACCCCACCAACGGTGCCCATTCTTATTCCTAGATGCCGCATATATATCCGAGTTTTTCTGCTCCTGGCAACACGGCGAGGTAGCCATCTAGCCTCCCAATAGTGCTGCAGCCGCAGCTTTTGATGAAAGCTCGCAAACACTACGGTCACATCACGATTGTAGATTACATAAAAATTCGTATGTGTTTACAGTAGCTATTTATATACATCATTATATATTTTATCTTTTTTAGAGTTGGGTTCATATAATATAAAGTAGTTCTTACTTATTATAGAGTATTTTTAATAGTTAGATATATATGGGATCTCTATATTATATACTTTATTCATTTATCCTCGTCCTCTCCTCCTTATTCTCTTTCTCCTCCTCCTCCTTATCCTCTTTCTCCTTCTCTTCCTTCTTCCTCTCCCCTTCTCTCCTCCTCTTCTTCTCTTTTCTTTTCTTCCTCTTCTTCTTCTTCTTCTCTTACTCTAGATTAATACGAAGAGCTTGGCTAGATCCACCGTGGTAGGAGGGCCTTCAACTCTCTGAGACCGTCCAGTAGGCAGCGTTAGCATTAATGTGCTCGTAGGCGATGCTGTCCACTCGGAAGCATCATTTCAAACTGCCGGCTTCCAAAACTTTATGGCCGCCCTGTGGAAAGTTCAGGATAGTAAATCCGCTGATGTGGCTAAGACCGTATAATTCATGAACGAGTAAGGCGGATGCTGAAGGAGGGAAGGACGTTAAAGGAGGGAAGGACGTTGAAGGAGGGAAGGACGTTGAAGGAGGGAAGGGCGGAAAGACGAAAGGACGGGCGAAGAACGGAAAGTCGCTGGAGGACGCTAAAGGATGGTGGAGGACGGAAAGAAGCTCAAAGCCTAAAGCATCCTGGCGTAGATAATCGGCAAGCTTACGCTGCGTATCGGAACTCGTTGGGCCTATCGCGCGGCGATGTATAACTTACCTCATAGACTAGGTGTATATTTTGTGCTCATAAAAAACTGATGTTTGTTATTGCAGTGTGCCGCCTACTGCCATTTCCTCTACGGTCACCAGCACCCGGCATACTTGGCCCCACCGTTTAGAACAAGTGCAGGCTCTCCGCTATACAAGGCAGGGTCAAAGGAACCTACTGGTGAAAGAGAAATTGTCTTCTCCCCTCAGTAGTAAGTATCGCAACGGCAGCCCGCAAAGCCTCTGTACTTCTCCCTCCGGACGTCAAGATGGGACGGATAGGGCCTTTGCTATGGAGTGTGGCTGGCTGGAAAGTTCTACTGTTGATATCTGATGAAATCGCATGAAACCCTTTATGGAGCCAAAGTAATGAGTTGACTGGTGATTATATGATGGCTTCAGATGTTCAAATATATGATTCTGCTCAGTACCTCAGCCAGTATTGAAATGGGGCTGTGTGGAGCGTCGTTTTGGCGCTGAATTTCAACATTAGAAGCTTGTTATATATATGATGTCGGTGGATTACCTCCCTGGCTTCCACCAGGGCGGCGTCCTCAGAAGATATCTTCGGTCGCCGAGCCTCAGGTAACCTGATGCTCACGAGGCGCAACTGTTACTCTTGAGACTAAATCGAGGTAAGCAAGACTTTATTTGTGAGCACGATATTTTGAAGTACTGTGGCGGCTCTGAATGGGTAGAGACATCAGACGACGAGTGTATAGCGTGCGCGTGAATGTAGTTGTAGAGCGTAGGGGCTTTCATAATGCTGTCTTACCACGATAGAGCCAACACCTTTTACTAGAAGGAGAGTAGGCATGATTGGAGCCAGAGCCTTTGAAATAAATAGCACTATTTGTACTTATTTCGTCATTTCGACATCGCCAAAATCAAGACTTAGTAGACGTACCTAGCCGCAACTCGTCTCTCTCGTATATTGACAACGCCCTGCACTACTCTCGGGCACGCTTAGCCCATGGCCGGCAGATTTAATTTTTTGGTTTGTTTGCCTCTCGCCAAATCTACACATTCTTATATATTTCCTTTTGATTTCCGCCACTCTGATCTAAACCCTCGTGCAAGTGTTTAGAGATATGATGAATCCACTTAAACGTTGACCCTGTGCCTAAATCTTATAGTTCTACCAGGCCCTCGAAGCAAACTGCGGTGAGAGATTACCAGGATTAATTCAATGGTGGATTAAAAAGCGGTTGATTAAAGCATTTATCTGGGTATGAGAGTATAGTAAGAATTAAGCTTTACTCATTTGAATGAATACTCCAACTCTAGAAACACTACTTATTCAGGTCAATACCTTAAATTCTCATGCATAGGCCCATGCAGTGTTAAGATAAGATGCGGACCAATCTTGTATATAACGCACGAGTTGTCAATCTCTAGAGAGGTATAGAGTAGGCGCTAAGGGCGCTGGGCCAAGATCAGTCAACTATATTCGCATATGATGAGAGGTCAGGGCCAAAGATGCGTATGCATTCAAAGCCTGCAAAAGTTCCTGTGTTCTAGCTTCGACTTCTCCCGATCAAAGAGGTTAGTTCTGCACTACTTACTAAAGGCTAGCGGCTTGGGATAGTGCTAACCTAATCGCACTACCTCTTTGCTTAAAATGACCTTCATTTCTGGTTTCTTGTCTTAAGGCCGATCTGTCTCAGGTTGAAGAAACGAGGCGAGAGTCATGCGGGAAGGAAATCCAAAAACGCCCTACCAGCCTTTCCTGCTGGATGGATAGCGTGTATGATTAATAATGTAGCGCCGCTGCCGACGCTACTACTATCGCCGTCCTCATCCAAATAGCCGGCCTCCTCGTTACGACCTTCGCATTTGCGCAAACCCTACCCATAGGCCAACGACAAGTACGCAGCTTCTCACAGCTGCGCGACAGAAACTCACAGCTGAATTTGCTTTCTCGTGTCTACTTTATCAACCCGGTCTGCCGTCCTAGCATCGAAGCACAGGCTGTGTGTGAGGGACTATCAAATAAAGAATGCTGGATGCTTCCTGGGTTGCCCGCGGCGCTAGCTGGGGGAAGACAAGATCAAGGTCGATTTGGACAACATCCAAGCAAGAGATTGGCTTGCGAGCAATGCACTCCTCCTAGCTACTTCGCAGAAAGAGAAAAGCGAGATCGAGCCTCTAGTCACACTGCTGTTGGATAACAGCATCACCAATTCCCTCGGTAGGTTCTGGTGTATTCACGTAGTCTTTCGATGTCGGCAAGCAGGCCAGCTTGCCGGTGTCCTCGACGGCCGATGACGCCGTCGCCCAGGCCCTGTTCGCCATCGGCCGCTTCTCCACCGCCGGCCTGATGTACTTCACCGAGTGAAGGACCATCTTTCACCCTTTCGTGGGACTATGGGTGCCCGATCATTCGCTTCCGCCAAAGCTAATTGCTCGGCCTTTCGACACCTTCTCGTTGGGCGCCAGGATCGCCTGTTCACTCTCTGAGTCCAGCGACCTCTGGTCCTCTGGACTGCGCTCTTACTGTGTGCGCATGCTGCAAGATCTGTTCCAGCGAGCGGGGGAAGGTGCGGAAGTTCTGGCGGTCGAAGGACGCGGCCGAGGCGTATAAAAGCTTTAACTCTAGCTTCGAATGACAGTAAGTTCAGTTTGCGATGGCTGGTCGAACGGCTTCCTGAGATTCAAATAGGCCCCCTCCGGGCCCTCCGGAGCCTACCGCCGGGCGTTAGCGGCGCTAGACGGGAGGCACATCTTCAGTTCCGAGTTAAGGATCAGTGGCGGGATGTTGTAGACGATAAAGTGGAGGTTGAAGAAATAGAAGACGATGAATTTGGTTCGGGTCATGGATTCGAGCCGCGCCCACTCTTCCCAGGATATGTCGTTATTAACGGCCTGCTCTAGATCTTCAACTTCGCAGCCGCTTTGTCCGCCGCAATTTTGTACAGGCCGTATCGGTCTGTAGTGTTCGGCTACCGTGTGGCCGCGACATTTTGATAAACTCATTAGAGGGAGGGGTCAAGGCGGACTCCCAGCACATTCGTTACCTTCAACGGACGTATTTTATACAACAGTAATGTCGCACTCAAGGCCGAGAATCACTTCATTCAATATTTTCTATCCCGCAAACACGTTAAAATGCTCCAAAATCACCAGAACGTCTTGAACAACTCACACCGCAACGACTTGCAGGATAAATTCGTAGAACTCGGGGCGCTATCACCGCCACGTTCCCTTTGGACATCCGCATGCGCTAGAGGGATCGACGATGTTGCCATCCAGATGACTCATTGTCTTTGCCCGAAATATGAGCCGGGTAGGGCTCAATATCTCAAGGTCTGGCGGAAGTGTTTAGAGCCAACAGCGCGTTTGCTTAGTCCTCATCCGGCCCAACGCCTTCATGCTATCTTTACCACGATGAAAACTACCTAATGCATTGGCATCATATAAAAGCTTCAGCAGCTGGCTCGAACCTCTGCAACATCCACCAGACTCGAGGCAGACGAGGGCGACGACGTTAAAGAACGATGATAGGGATGGAAGACGGCAACAACCAAATGTAATAGTAGATGCGTAGAGGTGGAGGCGACGGGTGGTGAGAGACGCGTTGACGGGCGATCAACGATGGCATGTGACGGGGATGACGAGACGCGGGTGCACAAGCAAGCGTCTGGGCCTTCTCGCCGCCGAAATACGCACGCATCTCCACATTTCACCCACACACATGGCTCTATCCATTGTTCTCATACCCCGCATATACAGGCGCTCCGTCTGCAGCTTGTTCTTTATCCTCCTCCTCCCACCGCCGCCCGCCATGGCCGACGACGCCTTCGACGAGACCACTCTACGGGCAGGCAGCCTAGAAAGGCTGATGAGCAGGATTTAAAAGCACACTCTAACAACAGGTCGTAGTGGGGGCGGAAGTAATAATACCTTAGGCTAGGACGTACTCGGTGAGAGACGAGGGAGCCCCGGACGGAAGAGCGGCGAGCTTTGTGATTCACTAGAAAGGTCGTTTTCATCAAGACGCTATGGCTGCGGCGCTGTTGGGAGGCCAGATGGCCTACCTAGCGGTGCTGCCGGGAGCAGAATAACTTGAATGTATATGCGGCATCCAGGATTAAGAGCTGAGCCCCCGCCGGTGGGGTTACATTTCCCCTAAACTAGCCCCCTTCGCTGGTTTAGAGCCGTGGTCTCCAGGGAGCTGTACAGAGTCTCACGCCAGCGTCTTCTCCTCGACATCCAAAGCATTGTCACGCGGCCAATTCCGTATCTATCACGTCTTCCATGCAGAGCATCTACCTGGACACGTGGGCGAACAGCTGCGAAACGATGTGGAATGTATTATCGGCATGCTTGGATAGAGCGGCGAGTGGCTCTGCCTGAGCCAAGGCGTCAATATCACTGTGTACTTTTGGTCATGGGTGTATAGATGAGATAACGCCTGTAGTAGTTAGTGATACGGTCGGAGAAAGTGTGTGGAGAAAAAGACATGGCTAAAGAGCGGGCTAAATGCTCTTAGGCAGCTGAAAGTCGACCATGGAGCACAAGTCTGCAGCCACCACATACACTCCACAATTGTTGGCGTTTAGAGTCAATATTAGCGAAGCCAAAATAGAGGAGAAGGACCATGCACGTCAAAGCTAAAACAGATTTAGCATCCGTTCTCTAATTTTAGACCGACGGCAGCGACCAAGGCGCAGGCAGCCGCAGCAAAGCTGGGGTCTTGTTGGCCAGGAGGCGATGGATCAAAGATACAGGTACATGCCCGCTGGATATTATGGCTGTGCAGCAGCCAATGCCTCCGAGCCGCCGAATACAAGGGAGCCAGCACGACCGATAACTGACACATAACGCCTACGAGATTTGCGTGGTTGGCGAGGATGGAGGGTCGCTGATCACGATCAAGCGAATGTTATCAGGACTGACAGCCTCGTGTCATCTTCCAGCCACGCCTCTCCTTCAACTTGTTGCAAGTAGATAGCGACACTGTTGGCGTTGCGCTGCAGTAGATCGTCGAGACCCGTTTCGTCCTCGATATAGCCGATCTTTTGTAGAGGCGAAATCGCGACTGGCTTCTTTTGGCTGTACTGGAGGCGGGGAGAGATAGTCTCAGCGGCCGGAGGAGGCATTTTTTGAGAATTATGGGCCACAGGTGTAACGTCATCATCAAAGTCATCCTGTAGGTTATCAGTGGCCCTTGCTACCCTCATATTCGGGGCGCTTCTAGGGTGGTACGATTGCGAAGACTTGAGAGAAGGAGAGAATCTACGGCGTTTCGGGTGTAGTGCGGGAGTGTCTCTGCGGCCACGGCGCTCCAGACTCGGGCGTTCTTAAAGGATATCGGGCTTGGGCTAGCTATAGAGGAAATTAGCAAAGAGTCTAGGGACAACGATGGGGCAGTGTGAAGAGCAGCTCACCGGAGAACTAACAGTACGGCGCAGAGAGGGATTCCCGGGGCATGCATGGCCTAGGCTATCTCCTGTGGGACGCGTGAAGAGAAACGTCGCAGTTCGGTTAGAAATTAAGACTGGGCGAGGTCGGGGACAATGGGGACGTATGCAACCGAATGGTGCTTCAGGCTCAGGAACTTTGGCTGTGAGAGTTCCGCCTTGAGATTTGTAAGAAGAGAGGACGACGCCACGCATTCCTCTTCATCGAGGGCCACAAACCTGGGGCGCAGATCGGCGGGCAACTACTGCCGTACGTGATTGCTAAGAGCTGGAAGGAACTGGGTGTGAGTGAGGGTGAAATGCACGGACGGACATACGGGCGTGTCAGATTTAAGCTGGCCGTAGTGCAAGTTGAGTGTGGGTACGGTTTCGCAGAGGCACCAAAACGCACGACTCCTTCGCCTGCAAGCCATCTATTAGGCGCCTCCGTTAGCAAAGTCATCTTCCGCGATAGATTCCTCAGCTACTGGCGGCATGAGAGACATCATCTTCGACGTCAACACCGTGGGTACGCAGCCTACGTTTTACTGAGTTTTCCGCCGCTAATCAGCTTACCTATTGACTACAGACTCGTAGGCGCTAGAGAGGCGCGGAGGACGGTGTTAGAGGAGCTGAGGACGAATGTGCAATTTTGTTTCCGCACATTTACACATAAAAAAACCCAATGTTCATTTCTAAAGACGCACCTTCCGCCATCAACCTTTTCTTTACCCGAGCCGCCTCCACTTACTCCCTGCCAAGTCTGTCACGTTAAGCTCTTAAATGCGTTGGCATGGTTGATGTCTTCGATGCCAGGCTCGCTAATCACCATATTCGCAGTCGCAACGGGAATATTCGCGTTATTGTGAGTCTGGAAATCGGGTACGCAGCACTTCGTCACGCTCGACCTCGCAACTCCAAGACGGCTGGCGTGCACATCTGGCGTGAAGGGATGAAGACGCAAGCCTCATCTTGGGCCTTAGTGACTTTATCCCGCTGGACATACTCTCCGAACAAGGCAAGATCCTGGCCGAAGGCTTCGCTGTTGACCCTCAACAGCCAAACCCCTGTTGTATGCCTTGGATTACCTGCTGCGCCAGTCCTTCGTGTCCACTAACGCTTACTACCGCCGCTCTACGGAAGAGCACCAGGCCAAGTTTCCTCCTCAGCCCATCGACCTGTGGCGCAACTCCAAGGACCTAAGGAAAAGTGGGTGATGGAAAGATATTGGTTGAGTCCAACAGCTATCGCGTGCTCAAGGTGAAGAGCGAAGCAGGATGGTGTCATGGTGAGCGGGGTCAATGAGTTGAGAGGTTGGCATGAAGGGCAGCCCGCATCGATGCAACCGTCATGGCGGAAGCGGTGTCAAAGTCGGCGCGGCAACGGACACCAGGCGCGTCGGCGTCTTGGGCACCTTCTCCCACATTGGGTCGCAGCGAGTTTCGATGCGACTGCAGCCTGAGGACCGCCCGCCGAAATCTCCGACCGCTTCAAGATTCGAGTGCTGATTTGGCCAGCGCGGCGCCGCGTTGGTTGATGATATGTCCTGCGGTGGCCGGAGGAATGACGAATAGGTCAAGCCGGACGCTTCCAGGGGGACGTATTGCTGCAAAGCCGCCGAGGCGAGCGTCGGTCCAGGCTGTAGTCGAGAATCTGGGCATCAGAGAGTAAGGGGGCGCTGCGGAGAGGGTTGCGGGAGTGGCGCGTCCCTTCCGCCGCCTCGGCGGCGGCGCAACGGTGGACGAGGCGTGGGAGCTGGGCGCGCGGGCGGAGCGGCAGAGCGACGTGACGGCGGCGGAGCAGCTGGGCGGAGGGCGTGCGGCGCAGAGCATTCGGGCGGCGGGCGAGGCGTGCAAACGAGATGGTAGTAGTAGTCGAGGCGGAGCTGCAGGCGGCGCAGCCACTTTCGCCCAGCGCACTGCGAACGAGCCGCATCTCAGCAACCGCAGCCACGCCTGAACGAAGCGTCGGCCGGGCTGGCCGGCACAGTCGCCACTTTGACCTGCACCGCAGGCTTTCGGAGGCCAAGGCTAGATGGATTGTCACTTCCATTGCCCGACAGAATTTTGAGACGAGCTTGACGCAGCACGACATTTTCACCTGGCTGGCTTGATTGGCCCGCCATCGTAGCGCGTACGTCTCGCAAGTGGCAATACTTCCGGAGGGGCAGGGCGCGCTATAAGCAACCCGCCTGTGGATAAGGGCTGCCACGGGCATCGCGAGGGAGTCTTGGAGTGAGCAGGCAGCGGGCGCGGCGAAACCAGGCGGTGCCGCTGTTCTTTCTCTTGGTTCGTAGCATCTGCACCGAGAGAATGCATGACAAACTCATGGCGTTGCCTGCCCTCCTGTCTGCGTCGCGGCCCTGGCCAGCCGTTAGTTTTGCGCACGTCTGACGCCGGTGCTCGTTGAAACACAAGGCAGAGGAACGGGGCGGGAGGCTTGGAGTGAGCCCACATGGAAATGCTCGTCGTCAGCAGACCACGAGTCAGCGACGCGACGACACGAATGCGCTCATCGCCGACTTCGTTGCCAGACAGGAACCGGCATGACGCCAGCTGAAAGGAGTGGGCCAGGTGCCAAATCCCTGGGTAACGGATGAGGGTGAGTGAGGGTAAGAGCGGAGCGAGCGAAGAGGCGCGGAAGAAGTTGCCGGCGTCGACACACACTGCCTGTGTGAATTGCACATCGCCTCGGCCTGGCTTTGCTGGCCGATCGGCGCCGGCAGACTTGGCCCTGCACATTCCGTTCGAGTTCTCCAGCGCACGGCGGCGCAGAGCGCGAAACGACTTGTGGCCGCCGCCGTCTCCTCGCATGCCGTCAGCCCCCACCGCTACTCGGCCTATAAGGGAGCGGCCTACTGAGGAGGAAGCTGGCTGGAGACTCGGCGGAGCGAGTTGGACAGCGCGTCGGTGACGCTGTTTCATACAACGACCAAAGTGTGCTGGGTTAAAAAGTCACAGATCTATCAAAGCTTAAGACCACAACGTGACCCGAACAAACAGAGAGGCTCATTGGTTCTACTGTGCTACCAAAAAACCTCCTCGAAGCCGCTTACTCCACTCGCGCAAACACGTCCACTTACGACATCTCCCGCAACCGCCAGAGGCGCAAAGACGGAGCTACTGCCACTGCGTCCCGCACTGTAGCACGTCCGCAACCAGATGACGGCGGGCTTCCCCTTCATCCCGCCCTCATCTTGCCGTCAGTGTCCTGCAACTGCTATACCCACCCCCTACCTCCGCGTTGCTGAAGTTGCTTGACATCCCGAGCACCGCAACAAGCAGCGCAGCGTCCCCGTCGGCCAACCCACCACTGCCACGCCTATGCGCTACCGCCGCCTCTGTTGTCCTTATAGCAAGAGCTCGCTGCGAGCGCTCGGCGCGAGGAAGCGGTGCACATAAGCCGGTGCCATTGTGAAGCGGCAGCGTCGATTTTGTCTGGTCGTCATCACCATCACTGATCAAGGTTAGCAGCCAGAAAGGTGGGCATGCATGGACGGACGTACCTGCGCCGCTGGGCAGCTCTCCTACCTCGACCGGTTCCAGCGTAAGACTCAGCCGGGCTGGCCCCGCGTGTGTATGTGGTCGAGGCGCTTGGCGTATGTACAGCAACGAGGTGCCACCGCCATGGCTACCGGCGGCGAGGCTATCGAAGCCGAGATGGCGAAGGCTCGGTCCGGGTGGAGGGGGCGTAGGAGGATGCGCATGTAGGCAAGGGCGGGCGGGAGAGGGTCACACGGGTCGAGGCCGAGCGAGGTAGGCGAAGATGCCGAAGGTAGTGGTTGAGCAGTGGCTTCGTTGCTTCGGTATACGCGAGATCGTCGGGCGAGTGAGCGCGAAGCAACGTGAAGGGTGCAGGGATGCCTTTGCTGGCGGGCTGGGCAGTCGAGTCGGCGAGCGCGTGTTGCGAAGGTCGGCGAGCGCGCTGAGCGGGTCGAAGAGCGGAGCGGCCGCCATGCTCCCGTTCCGCCTGACGGGAGTCCTTTTACCTCGATTCTAGGCTGCAGCGCGGTCGGCGGGCGTGTAATGGCGTGATGGCGAGCTCAGGATGTTGCGGGGGCCGGAGGTGTTGTGTTTGGGTCTGCGCGCGGACGACGACGACCCCCCCTGGCGCTTACGAGTCCGAATACAACCAACTTCATCGTCATGCGGCAACGGCAACGGCGACAACGTCTACCAGGAGCGCGCCCTTAAGGAGGACAATTCGAAAAGGGTGAGGGGAGGAGGAGAGGGGAGATGAAACAGTTCGGAGAGGGAGTCAGATTACAAAAAACTCAGGGCCTTGCGATCGCGCTCTCTGCCGTTCCATGGCCGGTCGCACGGTGAAACGCGCGCCGATCGACCTGCTGTTGACGGTTACGGCGACGACCGCGCGCGCCGCCGACTCCTCCCTCACAGGCATTTCCTTGGTCCTGAATTTGGTCGATGCCCGAAAAGAGCAGGCTACAACGCGACAATGTAGTCTCAGTGCTGATGATGCGGGCGCTTGTGAAAAATCTCTGAATTCCTGAAAACCTGACTGCGAACAACGTTGATGATAACGAGTGCCTTGCTGGCCGACTTCCTGCTCGAACAAGCACCCTTCGTCGTCGTCAAAGCCACCAGCTTCGACTTCCTACTGTTGGTGGCGAGACGAAATGAGAACGATTCACTGCGGCCCGCCCGCCAGATGAAGAATGGCATACTCGTCAGTCTCGGTACGCACAGTTGAGAGCAGCAAACCAAACCACCTGATTCGGGGGATGAAAACCCCGGCGCGAAGGTAAGCCTAAGTGTCATCCCTAATCGTGAAGAAGCGGCTAAGCTCCAAGCATCCGCCGGCCAACTCCTCACGAGGAACCCGCTGTGCCTCGTCTTTCTCATGCCGAGCAATGCAAAAGGGACTGTGGAGAAGGGAAATTGGCTCATACGGCAGGATATCAGAAGTGGTTCATAAATACTTAATTCTTCATTATTTAAAGTACTTGCCACCATTTTATTGGACTATTTTACCAATCCCTTCAAATAATCACCTTCTTTTCTATCCACTCTTTTAAATTATTGATTTATTGGTGTTTTACCAAACGAGAATATATACTCACGATCATGATCTGTATACTTAACACCCATTTTTATTAAACTCTTTACTATTTCTTCAAAAGCTTTACCTATTCTATCATAAATGACCTTTCATGGAGCCTCCATGCCACAAACTGGACTGACTTCACTGCGTCCTCCGCAGCACCTCCTCCACGCGGGCCTCCCGCACAAACTCCGAGATCCCGACAAGCTTGCAAGCTCCAGCGACAACATCGTCTTGCGAGTCCCTGCACTTCGCCTGTAGTCTTGACTCGGCACCCTCCACGGTCCTCGAAGCCGTCTCAATCGCCAGTTTGCGCCCTTCGAGACGCTTCTTCGGGCTTCGAGCGCACCGAGACGCTCCTCGGCCTCCTTGCAGCTGCCACGCAAGTCAGCAGAGATCATGGTGTCGCTAGCCTGTGTCTGCGATGACGAAGCGCTGAGCAATGTCTCAAGAGCCTTCCTTCGCTACTCGGCGTCGTGCTGAGTCTTGGCAACCTGGCTGCCGACACGCTCCATGTCCTTGTCCAGCCCAGCTGCTCGAGAGAGGATTGCCCACATGACCCACAGAATCTCGCTCGTGTGTGCCGCCATTTTGCCATACTCGCTACTCTGGCCGCAAACCGTGCGGTAGAGAGAAATCGGGTCAGTCGACTCGTCCGACGACGGCTTGAATCCCAGCAGCTCCTCCAGCTCGGTCGAACCAATTGTTGGATTCGGTACGACCCGCAACAAGCGGCGCTACAGCTGCGAGTCGATCCCAAACAAGGCGTATGGGCGACGGGCGATGATGTACAGGCAGGAGATGAGAACATGTACGCCGCAGTTGTGGGAGTTGTTCTGCTGCAGTGCGCTTGCATGTGTTGAGAAGCTCCAGCCTTGGGCATCCCAGTTGAAGCCCGCTGACCGAACCATGGAGCGAGCAGCAGCTTCGAAGTTGCCGTTACGCCGCTCGTTGGCTGAGGATTCATGTACCGTGACGCGCCGCTCTTGGAGGGCGACGTGAAGGAGCGCCAGTGGCCATCTGCGTTGAGTGGCGCGAGAACGTCACCTTCGTCGGGGTGCGAATTTCATGAGAAGCTGACCGGGATCCCCACGTTTCTGTCTTCGAATTGTTCGAGGCGCCAAGCACGCGGATACCTTGTATTTCGAAGATGCTGGTTATGTCCAAGACGCAGTGATGAGCCACTCAGACGCCATCGAGCAGTTGATCAAGTGAGGGAGTTCCTCGAGGGGAACAGCAGTGTCTTTATCGAGAGGAGCTGTCGTGTCTTCCTTAAGAGGAGCTGCCTTGTCTTTTTCGAAAGAAGGCGCCGTGGGTTTCTCAGGGGGGCTGCGGTGTCTTCCTCGAGGGGCGTTGCCGCATGTTCCTTTTAGGGAGAAGCCTTGTCCGGCCGAGGCACGAGCGTAGATGAAAATGGAGCAATGCTGCCAGCCTGCCAGTAACAGGCGTCTGCAACTGCATCGGGCTGGAACCGACATCATCGTCCGAAAAGTCGAAAGCTCCCATGCCCTTGTCTCCATCGATGTGCGAAAGTTCCATCATCGCATCGCGAGGGCCACCGGTAGTCGTAAAAGATTTGTTGTCCTCAAACACGAAATCGGAGGCCGGTCATGCTCGGGCAGCTGCGTAGACTTATGCCGGCCCATTTCAACGTCTCGTTCGGCGTGTGGGCAAAGGACTTCGTTTTGCCAGAGCGTTTTGGCGAGAGCTGCGGAGGCTGCGGGGGGAGAGTGGCGTCAGCGTGGTCGCATGCCGTGGCCGAACCGGAACCGCGGCGCAAGCGCTTCGGTCGGCTGACGGGCTGGATCTGTTACGGCAGCGATGACAATGGTTCGAGATCAGGAGAGATGCCATACGTTTGACCGTTTGTTCGCGCTCCTGGTATTTGGCGCCGTCACATTGACTTGGAGAGATGCTGTGGCGCGGCCGACATCATTGGACGCCCACGGGACCGAGGATGAAACGCCGTGCTGTCGGTAGGAGCCATTACGGCGAGTGCGCTGGGATCCCTTCAGCGGGGCGGAGGCAGCATCCCAGCTGATGTTTGTAAAAGATGAGAAGGTCAGGAGGCGGAAGACGAAATCGCGCGAGAGAATGGTCTCCGGGCCGAAGGCATCGAGAAGCTTCTCGACGCTGAGGGACCAATGCAAGGCCTCGAGCTCGGCGCCTTGGATGTAGCCGCTAATGGCGTATGCAACGGCCACGGTGCGCAGGGCCGACCTCAACAGCTTGCGGAGACGATCGAAGCGAAACAGGACGAGCGCTGCGGCTCCGTTGGCATATTGTTCAAGCTGCTTGACGAGGTCGCGCTCTCCTGGCGAGAGCAGGGCGGTGCAGCAGCAACGAGAGGGGCATGATGCGGTGTGTTGGCGTGACGAAACGATCAGAGGGGAAGGCAGGTGCCCATGATGACTAAAGGATCCGTTACGGAAAATTAATGTTCTGCGTAGAAAACAAATCAAGTTCTGCAAAGAAAACAAGAGATCTACTGCAGAAAATCCATGTTGCGGCAGATTATTCTCGGCTTCACAGCCTGCGGAAGGCACCCGCTTCTTTTCGCCCTCGTAGACCTGCGCTGCCGCCTGGGGCTGTCCGCTGCCGCTCCCCGCTGCCGAGCCTACCTGAAGCCCCGGTCCTTCCAGACACAACCCTGGTCCTTGGCTGCAGCTCGTCTTCAGACACCAGCTCGATGGAGAGAACGCTGGAATGCATGCCTTCCTGATGCTTCGGTGCTTCTCTTCACCAATAGGCAGTGTAAAAGGAGAAAAGTGTTGGTGGGGAAAATAGAACAAAACATCTCGCTGAATTTTCTTCCACCGCTGTCACGGTCGACGACTGATTGGCAGGTGAGCCCGTGAAGGAAAGCCTGCCGGGAGAGCCGAGGGAAAAGAAAAAACGTCTAAAGTGTCTACGACCTCTCTCCCTCGGATCGATCCTTGTGGGTGTTGTTGCTTTTCTCTTCTTCTTCTTCTTCTTCTTCTTCTCCTTCTTCGCCGGACACGGAAGCTCCAGGACTGAAAAACTCTTCGGGAGAGAAAGAGGGGGTGAGATAGAGAGGGGACGGTCTGGGCTCACATCAGGTCCAATCCCTTTGTGCTTTGATCTGCTGCAAGTGCTGATGGTCGAGGCGATGGATGTGTTGCAGGATGGAATTATTCTTCCTCTTCTCTTTCAAGCAGCTCCTTTTTTTTGTTTCACCTTACACTCCTCTGCCTCGTCTGAATTTTGGATCGGGATAAAGGGAGACAAGCGCGAGCTCAAGGTATTGTAGATATCGAAGCCGGAAAGTCTGCGCACATTTCAGGCCGGTGTGCCTATTAGACAGTAAGCTCAAGCTATCCCTTGGAGATTTCTGTAAGATTAACCGTTGGAGGGCGGCTGGCGTGTGATGATACATTCAGCCTACAGGTGAAGTCTCGAATACACAGTCCCCGCTAAAAAGGTGGACAGCGGATAAGCACTCTTTTGGGCAGTTTCACTTCTTTTAATGGTTAAATTGAATGATGAGAGCGAGGAAGAGGTGCGCTTTGGGTGATGATGTTTCTCGCATTGCTATTGCATTTGAGGTGTGCTCGCCTCATTTTGACTGCTACATACAGCGAACGCCTTGCGGTTTTGATAGTTGCAGATGGCGGAGTTCGCACATGAGTTGGAAAAAGATATGGGTCAAGTCTGACTGGACAGACGTGCGTTGGAAGTTGTGATGACTTGAATGTCCATGTTGACTGTAGAAAGAGGATTAAAATAAGTCCGAATTTGTGAAACATTCCTGGTCTCCCGGAAAGACGGGACGAACGTGTGAAACATGAGCAGTTGGAAGGCCTCGAAACCAAGATTCTGAGAAGCGGGACACGGGATATGAAAATGCTCAACTTTTGAAAATACTTTCCCGTTTAGACCCTCTGGTGGAAGTAGGGTATTCACCGTCTACGGTGAGGATACAACAGACGCGCCGCAAGGTACGATTGGACGAATCAAGAACATCAACAACACAATGGCAGCTTACGTCCGCATCAGCACGGTGCATACTCACCTTTTGCCCGGCGAGCAGGGCCAGCATGATCGCTTCGGCGTGCCGGTGGCCATGGTTCCCCGGCTGATGTGCCAGGGCAAGCGTGTCCGCAAGGGCAAGCTGACGGCTATGCTGTGCGGCAGGACCATCAGCTACGCGAGCTGGATTCGCATTATCCGGTACTGCACCTTCCATGGGGATCAGGATCCTGGGTGTGAAGGGCATGGGGAATGCTATCACCAACACATGCATCACGGTCAGAGCCGCCCTGGTTACCACCGTCAGCGTCACCATCGTCAGCAGCAGCGGCGGCAGAAGGAGGACAAGCACAACTTCCAGCACAGCAACCGGAGTGAAAGAAAAGCGGCTGAGCTGTCATAGCGCAGGGTCGAACACCGCCACTTGCACAGGCACAGCCACGAGGTGCGCCACGTGTGGAGCGGAGAGGAGCGAGAGCCTCAGGACGGAGCGGCCAAGGACGCCGACTCCGGCACGGATGCTGGCCCTGGCACGGACGCCGCCACGTGCCGCGACTCGAATGGTCTTGGTTATGGCCGACGCGTATCCGGCGCCGCTGCGGGCGGCGGGCAGGACGAGGACGACGAGGAGGAGGAGAGGTGAGAGCGGAGCTGGAACGACGCCAGGAGAGAGAGCAGGAGCTGGAGCGAATGAGAGCCCGAGAGCACGAACGCCAGGAGGGTGAGAGGGAGAGGGAGGGGGAACGGGAGCGGGAGCTGGAGCGACAGCGAATTCGAGAGCGCCAATCGAAGGACAGGGCCGTGGGGAGAGAGAAGAAGCCAGCCTGGGACCACGATCAGCAGGAAGCAGCGGAGAGAAGAGAGCGGGAACGGGCGAAGCTGGGGCGACAGCGCGAAATGCGGCGAGGCAGGAGAGGGAGCAGGAGAAAGCGCGGAAGAGAGCGCGGGAGGCAGAGGTGGAGTGTGGGCGGCAGAAGCGCGGCGGCAGAGGCGGACGTCGTGCGGGCGCTTGATGGTCAAGTATTCGGGGAAGGCGCTGAAGAATCCTTGGCGCCACTAGCGAGGCCGCCATGCTCAAATTCCCACGCAACGCGCTGAAATCTTTTCTACAACTTCACAACCACGTATTGGAATGAGGTAAGACTTTGGAAAGTTCTCGAGATGAGTGCAAAAAAGAAATCTATGACTTTTTTTTATTTAAATTCTTCGTGAGTGGCGAACGGGAATCCGGGCGCCTCATTCTTCACCAGCGGCCCAAATTCCCACGCAACGCGCTGAATTCTTTTCTATAACTTCACAACCACGCACCGGAGTAGAGTAAGACTTTCTAAAGTCCTCGAGCTAACTATAAGGAAGAAAATTATGAACTTTTTTCATCTGAATTCTTCGTGCGTTGCGAACGAGAATCCAGGCGCCTCATTCTTCGCGCTCTGCTCGCGCTCGAATGCACGGCCGCCTTATGCGCCTGCCCGACGACGCCTTCCCGCCAACGTCTGGCGCCCGCGCATCTGGGTCCAGAACCTGCTGGCCGAGCTGGCCCTGCACGCCGCCGCCTGCGCCTTCCAGCATCAGCTCAACCACACCGCCTCGCGTCTGCTCGAAAACGTCGCCGTCGCCCACGCCGCCATGGCCACACCCCTGGCCGCTTTTGCTCCCTTCCAGGCCTTCGTCGTCTCGACCTTCGTCGTCTCGAGATCCATCGCCGCATCGCCAGCGCCGACAGCGCAATCTCTACTCTACCCGCGGCCATTGAACCTCTACATCTACTCACCCGAGAGCATGGACTGGCCTACGCTCGATTTGCCCGGCGATCCCGGCGCCGCAAACGCCCTTGTGCCACCGGCAGCACCAGCGCGCTCCAGGTGCAAAAGCAAACGGCTCGCCGTTATTCTCTTTGCCCACGGACCTATTCGCAGACCCAGCGCTTTGGGATGATGCTAGCGACCGACAGCGGTGGACGAACCGGATGCATGCAGCGCAGCAGGGCTGAAGGATGACGGTGATAAATAACAGCACGAGCCCTCCCATGAAGACCCGCAAGCCAGCGCGCCCGGGGATACGTGTGCTAATCCTGCATACATGGACGGCAACGGAAACGCGTCCTTCGAGCCATCAACGCTGAAGCATCCGGCGCAGATGGCCTTTGCCGACAATGACTTCGCTGCTCAAGCAGACGCGCCCCTCGCTTCAGCAAATTCGCCTGCAAGGCCACTGCCAACGCTGCCTGCGCGCGCCGACGCACCTTTACCCCGTCTACTTCCTCTACCCGAGCAGCTCACCACTCCTACGCCACACTGCTGCATCTACTGTCCCAAGCGCTACACCTCGGGCGGCCACCTTCGCAGACACCTCCGCATCGCGCACCTGCTCGTAGCTCGTCCTCAGCACGACCATGGCCCTCGCTCTGTTCCTCTTCCTCGTATGACAACAACACCCCGCCACCCCCAGCTGTCGAGTCAAACATGGTTGCTGCAGCAAACCCTCTCAACCAATGGCACCGATGCGCCATACCTCCCCTCCTACCCGCCCCGGACGGGCAAGCGGCACCGGAGTGAGAACAGCGTAGCAAAAGAGCTGGTGGGAGATACAGAAGGAGGAGAAGAGGCTTCTGGGGACCAAAAGCCGTCGCCTGTGCGACGCTGCCGCGGTGTCGGTGCGGCCACTCCAGCCTACTCGCAGCAGCCCGCCATGCAATCCGTACTGGCCTGGATTGAAGCAACTACGCCGTGGGGCTCACCACCAGCAGCACCGAACACATTGCCATCGTCTCCGTCATGGGGGCCATCGCCGCCACCGCCCCACGTCCCGCACCGTGGTCATCATCATCCCGGTCTTGCTGCCCACGACGACCAGCTCCACTACAGCTCTGCCATGTATTCCTCGCAGAAGCACGTCGCCCCCGCCCTTTCCCCCTCCCCTTCGTTTCACTCCATGAAGAAACGTTCACCTTTGTTCTCGTTGCCGTCTCAGTAGGTCAGATTATGACCAGGCAAAGCCCGACGAGACGGCAAACTGCGTGCCCCGTCCGCACGACATCCGGGGTGTCCAGTAATCAAGTCTTTTTTATTCAAAATTCAAGCCAAGTAAACCAAATCACGGGTCTGTCAAGCCAGGTGATCGCCGAGTGACTTGGCCGGGTGAAGTCCGATGCTCGGTTTGATTGAGCAGGAGACAGGTTAGGCGGAGGGTCCGCATGCACTCTCAAGCGTGGTCACTGCGCTGTGAACTGATTCTTGTAACTCCACGATGTCATTCCATTAATTTCCTTGGTAAAAAAAATAAAAAGCTATGAAAAGAGGCCAAAGCTATGAGAGCAAGAAGCTACACACAGCCCGGCCGTCCATGTCCTTCCAATTTGAAATGGAATACATGGACACGAACCCCATCCACCCCGGCCGTTTAGCTGTAGGCCATTAGGCCAGCTGAGCCGCCGTCGCTCAAGAAGACAGAAAGAACGTTTGAGCTGTCTGTTGCTGAAGAAGAAAAGAAGACGGTTGGAGGACGATGGGCAAGTCTTATATAGTAGGTACTGGGGGGACCGTGCGCAGGCGAGGGCAGGCGCTAGAGTTAGTCAGCCATCTGTCAGGTTGTTGCCTGGGCACTGGGGGAGACCGTGCGCAGGCAGCAGGCCTGTCACAAGGACGTACGTGCATGGCGGCCCCGGGGGTGAGGGTGCAGATGATGACTTAGCCATCTGTCAGGTTGTTTTCCTATTGCGCTCATGCCCATGTTGTTCTACGGAAATGCGACAGGGGAACGAGGTTGACTACTCCCACACACACTGGACCTAGAGAGTACGTCCTGCGTCCCCCTGCACTCATGGCGGGCAGCCGGAACGACGCGATCATGGACTCGTCCTTCTTGAGCGGCACTCTCTTCGTCGCGTCTCGAAATCATTCCACTTCGCGAACCTTCTCTCGGCCACGCTCCCTTTCACCTCGACGGATCTCTTTGAGACCGCGGGACCAGGTCCTTTTGCCCACCACCCCGAAGCCGGCTCAGACAAAGACAGCCATAACCAGTGCCAGCCAGCTCGCCGCCGCTCCCTCGACCCCGCCTCGCGCTTGCTGACAACCTGTGGTCCCTCTACCTCGTTTGACCTAGCACATCGAAGAAGCTTTCCATTTGTCCAGGGTCCTCAATGCCCGCTGAGCTCTCATCGCCGCATTTCCGGGCCGGTCCATCTCGGCCATGATGTGAAGCGAATGCAAAGAGCACAAAGACGCCACAGTTCTCGCAGTCCTCGATGTTGATGGCGGCGACACGGGATCGGCAAAGCCCGGTGCGCTGAGGGTTGGCGCACAGGAATGCCTGGCGATCGACTTGCCATTAGGCGTTACGGCAACTTTGCATGTTCCATGGGCGATGGGCGTCTGTGGGCGCCGGCTCACCACGCTAATCCAGCGCGGGCTTAGCGCGCGTCATCGCTTTTGCTGCCCCTGCCCCCAGCCTCGTCGCCCGCCGTCATCGCCCGATTTCATCGCCGTCCCTCCTTCACCACGGTTGCAACAAACACGCTCGCACCTTGCTCGTCATTGCCTTGCGCAGCCTCATCCTTCTCTTGAACTGCTGCGCCTCTGCTCTCCGGCGCCAACATCATCTACCAACGTCACGTCACCTGCAGCTCCTCATTCTGGCCCGACGCGCGCCCGGCCATCATCGCCACCGCAGACATCATCCGCGCCTGTTCGCCAGCCATCACTAACGCCGCCTTGACGCCACCCACAAGTGGCTTCCGCTGCTCCGTTTATCACAGCCGACCGCGTCTCACGTCCCGTCCATGTTCCTTCCGCCCAATCCTTCCGCTCCATCCCTCGTCGTCCTGATCGCTACACATAGGTGGCCGGAGGGCTTGGACTCTCGCTGGATGACAAGGAGATGATGTGCTGTAGAGCTGGCGAGAATCCCCAGGGACATGTCGCCAAAGAGGACTGGAGTTGGAGATTCTGCTGCTCCACCCTCTGGGTTCACGCCTGGACGTGTCGGAGGCGTCTATGGGGCTGGGAGGAGTCAGCTCGAGCCAGAGTGGCGTGGCTGCGGGGGGTCGGGATCAATACTGGTAGTACTGCGGCGGCTGTTGATCGATCAACTCATATGTCTGTGGGAGAGTCGCGCGCCGCTGGCCATCAGCATCTCGCGACGCCACTTCCGGACACTTGATCCTGCCCGCCACGGCAAATTGGCTTCATGCGTGCTCCTTCCGCGCACAACTGCTCTGTCAACCCATCGGGTCAGCCCGCCGCCCACCTGTAACGCTTCTGCTGCGGTGTCGTTGCCTCCGCCAGACCCAGCGATACGATAAGCTCAAAGACGTAAGTTGGCGCACTTTTGATTTGGATCTTGCCTTTCGGAGAAACAGCCTTTCTATTCCTCTCCAGCAATTGTTTCCAATGCTTCTCAGTTTGTTCTCAGGCAGAACAAAAACAAACACTTCCCTTCCACCACCGCTGCTCTCAACCAACGTGATTTTGAAATGGCACAAACTTCAAGCCCAGCCCCGATATGCGCCAATGAATCAGCACCCAGCTCTCCAGTAGCCAAGCCCAACTGCTTTCTTTCTGGTGCACCACGGCGCAGCTGCCGATCTGGGCCCCAACGCCTCGACGAGCCCGACACCGCCTCTGCTTATCCACGCGCTTTCCGGTCGGTCAATTATCCAGCCATCCCGGTGTAGCCTGGCGGACTGAGGGGCTCGGTTGCCATCAGGCGGACATGCGTTCGCACGGCAAATCAATAGAGAGGGGAGGATGGCCACTGCTCCTCAACCCGCCCTCATCGCTGCCGTTGCTTCTCGCAGACGCCGTTATGTCTCACTCCCTTTTGCCGACGCACCGTGGGCAAAGGCGGCCGCTCTCCCCCTTCCTCAACAACCATCAAGTTGTCCGTCATGCCCGACGACGCCGCCCACCACATGTTGACGCCGCGGCACCGGCCTGCCCGTTCTTCGCAGGCTCGCCGCCAAGGGCAACATCAAGCTCACCCTCTACCCCCGGCCGCCGTCTCCGCCGACCGGGAAGATCTGACATCATCACCTGTTGAGCCAGCCCGTCCACTTCCGTGAACGGCCCTAAGCTCAGTATCGATTCCGCCATTCCTCGCCATGTCTATCCTGCCTCTCCAATAGCCGCCAGTACCAACCGTGCCACCGTCGCACCCGGCTGTCCTTTCGGCCACTGCTGCTCATGTCTTTCTACGTCCTACTACTGCCGCCGACCCGCGTCGAACGTGTCATTTTCGCTGACCCTCCTCTCCTTCACAGCAGCGACACCCATGTTCCTGCACCGAGCCGCTTAAACCTCAGCTCCTTGCCCAACCCACCGACCTTGTGGCTCCCGCCCGCTCGAGCCTGGAACAATGGGAGCAACAGGAAGATGAATTGGAAGGGGGATATTCGCAGCGTCGCGGGAATCTTGGATAACGGGATAACAACGCGAGAGCGGAGTGGCAGCCTTGATGCCTGTTGTTGGAAGAGGAGCACTCGGACCTGCCGCCTACTGCCTTGCAGGAGCTGGAGCGGCAGGTGCACATGCGTCAACGATTGTGCCGCGAGTGTTGCGTTGCGGACGGCGGACGAAGGCTGGGTCGACGGGTGCATCTGGGAAGCGTGTTGCTGCTGCCCGCTCTGCCACGGCTCCGCTGTCCAATGACGCTCTCGTCATCTCTAGCCTTCCTCGCACCCTTCTTCTTGCTCTCAGCTCTCTAAGACGGCTACCGTAACGATATCTTTGGCAGCGACGTCGAGTGAGTCCACCGTTCCGGCTTTTTGCTCTCCAACCCCTGGTCGCTGCCCCTGGCGCCATACTTGCCCCCCTTCTTTTAATCGGGGGCGACAGCTGTGAGTCGGTGGTCGTCATAATGCCCACACTTCTCGAGGAGACGGTTCCTACCGCTACTGCTCGAACTAAATCTTTCAGCTACTATGGGCAATCCATCTCTGCTCTCTTTGCCCGCCAAGAGCACCCTCGCGTGCTGCCGCGAATCACGCCAGCTTCGCCGCGTAAGAGCGCTTATGACGCTGCTTATTGCCAGTGTTGATAGAGGCGCGACATTGGACCTTGATGCGTGGGTTTGTGCTCATGTTGGTCTCGATTTAAGTCCGGGGTTGAAGGGCCCTTGGGTCCGGCTGCTCTGCTGTTGTTGTCGATGATGTTAGACACTAGAGATGCGGCTACTGGGCGCGGCTCTGGATCGAGATGCTAATCTTATTATGGGGCAGATTGTTCCCGGTGGAGGAGGAAGGGTGTCGAGTGATGATGGTCACTGTACATCCGCAGACAACGTATCCACAACTATGAAATTCCGTTCTTGACGTCGGTCCTGTTTGCATGATTGTAGCCCCTCCTCTTCCCGTAGCCGCGCCAGCGCCTCTTCCTACACCTTTCCCATCTCCTCCGCAAGAGATGCGCGGCGCTCTTTGATATGGTCTTATCATCGTCACTATCATTCTTATTTAGCCGCTGTCACCTCCCAGTGCCTCATTCTCCTCTCCCGCTACGCTGTCTGATTTTGATAATGCTCATCCTTTAAATTCATCTTGTATCTATTGCAGCTGCACGCTTTCGCATTTAGGCCGGGATATTTGTGTGTTTGCTAGGAAAAGGCTGCTGAGAAAGGCGCTAATAACATTAAAGAGAGAGGAGCTGGTGAGGGAAGATGGGCTCGTTTATTGTCGATTCGCTTGTTCCGCCTGTAATACGAATAAAAGAGAAAGACTTAATATTCTATAATTCAGAAGCTCAAAGATATCTCTTTAATTTTGTATTATAAAAGTTAAGAAATTCGTTAGATTTCTAAAGTTATATAAGAAAATAGAAAATCCGCTTTTTTCTAATGCGATATTTTTAAAATAATATTTTAAAATTTTTAAAATTTCTTCTACTTCTAGAATAATAGATAGATTCTAATACTCAAGAAAAATTCCTGCTTTATTCTTATTCGTTATAGAGCTATTCTAAGGAATATACAAAAGTTGTTCGTTGGGATGGTGTTGTTTATTGGGCTGGGCGCTCCCGGGGAGTCCGTTCCGGAACGGAACCCAATTTGGAATAAAGTGGGTGATCGGCCATTGGCTCCGATTATCTTTTGCCTCTTCATTGCTGACCGCCGACCGCCATGCTGATATCAACTCGGTAAGCAACCAAGCAGAAGCCAGGCAATCAGACTTGTAGCCCTGCAAAGAAAATCCTAGGACAATGACACAGAACTTGCCATCCATCCAGCTATTATCCTCCTCGTTGCCTACAACAGCCCCGATGTATCGCCACCACCCCGACGCCCCTCGCCGTCGCCGCCATTAGAAAACTCTCATCGGAGGGTTTTCTTCCATCCCGCTACAGGGTAATGCCTCTGAGAGAATTCCGACCTGCTGGGATGCAGACGGCCGGGCACAACCAAGTCACCGCCACCACCCCTTCCGCCATCCACGAGACCGAGCTCAGGCCCGGCAACTCCGCTTCTTGCGCTCAGTATTGCTTAACATCTCGTGCCCTGATGAGCCTCGTCGAGAGAACGACAAGGGTGTAGAGAACCGACCGGCGCACTTGACCCTCCTCACTCCCATACCTGTAGTACATACGCACGAAGAGCATCTGCGCCAGCGTTTCCTATGACATCAACTCACCCGATTGACACTACGCGCAAGAGTCTTGAGTGTAGGGCCAGGCCCAAGGCGAAGAACGGACCTGCTCCCGTCAACCAAAGGGGATTGGCATACGTCACAAGGTAGATAGAGGATCGATCGGTTGATGGCAGCATCGGGCTACCGGAAGTGAGAAAAAGTGGAGGAACGGTGTAGGGCGGGACTGGCTTTGCTTTCAGCGGAAGAAGCAGCCTCAACACAAGGAAAAGTCCACCAATGGAACCGCATCGGTTGTGGCCTGGCCCAAATCTGTCACGAGTTGAGGAGTTCAAACGAAATGAGTACAATGATGAATTTCCTGCTTATTCTACGGGGAAAGCCCTTCCAAGTTGCTCTCCAAGGCTTAATGACGCCACAGTCGAACAACTGCCTACCGCTTCTTCGGCTCATTCGAGATACAGACCGGTCTCACATGGCACTTCTACCTGGGCCTGTTCACCGGAACGGGCCATGGAGGACACGAAATGAGTAGGCGGATGCTGCGCGTGTCGGCGTCGTAGTTGACGGGAAAGAGGGAAAGCATGGCGTCGTTGAGAAATAGATCAGCAGGGAGTGATGGTTCGAGCTTTAGGATCCCGAGGGGTCCTGGCATCGAGTCAGCAAAGCACGCAGCGGATGCTTACCTGCACGAACGGTGACAACGACAGCTTCCTCTTGCGGCGACGATTCCTTTGGCGTCCGTGACGGTGGTGGCGGCGTCGACTGGAAGCCAGCGCTCGACGGTGGGCATGCCCGACTTGCCACCAGCACATATCGCCCGACGACGAGTCTCAAGGTTTGAGAGGGCAACGTTGTGAGGGAAGCGAGTGGCAAGGACGACGAGCTGCTGTCGAGCATGGCAACCGGCTCTTGCTACAGGCCGGAGAGCTTCGTCAGGAGCGCGGGCGGCGACGCCGACAAGGCGGCCTGGGCTGGGCTGTTAGGCGCTCCGGTGTCATGCCGCGCCGCCGTGTCTTGAGCGTTTGTAGCTTGGCTTCGATTTGTCGCGGACTTTGCTGGCACCCTCGGCTCGGCGGGCTGGTCCATCCGGGCGGTGGGCAGCGCGAAGACATCGGCGCGGGTGGTGTCGCTGAGAAGCAGGGGGGAAGCCGGCGCAGCAGACATCCTGAGACCGATTGTTCCGCAAAGCGCCTCCTGCCGCCATCCACTGTCCCACAGGCGCGCATCGCCGGCCTCCATCAACCGCCGAGCCGTCACGCGCGGTGCGTGTACGTCCAGCGCCAGCTCCACCCATCGCCTGCGCCCCCCTGTATCCTCGCCTGGGCCACCCTGGCTTGCCGATCCTTCGGCAACGCTCGCTCTGCCAGGCTCGCCGCGTTAAGGACCAGACCGCGCCCAGCATGGCCTCCGACGTTTCCCGTGTGGCGCATCGCGAGCGGGCCACGCGTCCGACCGGCAGCGGGTGACGCGGTAGGTAGGTCGCGCGTTGATCTTTGCAAGTGGCGCTGTGTTGTGCATCGCGAGGGCGCGTCCGACCGGCGCGTCGCGCGTTGATTTGCAAAGGGTGCCGTGCTGGGCTAGCGCGCCAAGACTTTGACTAAGCAGCTACCCCGCATCGCGTCTTATCTCATCCATCGCTCGTCTCTCTGCTTCCGCCTCGCCCTGCCTGCAGCTCCGCCCGCACTTCACCGGCCTGCAGTTGAGCCCCATTGATGGCCTTTCCTCGGGCGCAGGCTGTAAGTCTTCCGCCCCCGCCGAACGCTGCTCCCACTGACTTCAGAAAGCCCCGCCCTCCATGCTCCGCCCCCGCTTGCGCTGATGCCATCGGATAACTTGGTGTAGATGCTCTTTGTACGCTTGGCAGTACTGGCGATTGAAGCTTGTCACTGAAGGCAGATCATCCTGGCACTTTCCAGGTCGGGGTAGTGTGGCTTCAGCCATGCTGCTGCAATTGATCGGTGGCCGAGGTAGTCGTACATCGCTTCTCTCCCCGATCTGTCATGCAAAGCAAAGCACAGGTCTACCCATAACTTCCTTGGTCATCTAGCCTGCGCTTGGGCCTGGGTTTTCTCGCTTCGGTCTTGCTTTCCCGCCAAAAAAGCTCAAAACGGCCTGGTGTAGCCTGCTGCACCCGCTCGCATCGTACTGCCCCTCCCCCGAGGAGCCTGGAGCTGGAGCCGGAGCCGGAGCCGGAGCCTGGAGCCTGGAGCCTGGAGACTGGATACTGGAGCTGAAGCCGGAGCCTGGAGACTGGAGCTGGAACTGGAGCCGGAGCCGGAGTCGGAACTGGAGCCTGGCCTGGTGTAGCCTTGAAGCACTCGCTCCGCATCGTACTGCGTGGTTTTTTCACTTCGGTGTTGCTTTCCCAAAAGCTCAAAATGGCCTGGTGCAGCCTAAAATCACTCGCTCCGCACCGTACTGCGTGGTTTCGTCACTTCGGTGTTGCTTTCCTAAAAGCTCAAAATGGTCTGGTGCAGCCAAACAGCACTCGCTCCGCATCGTACTGCGTGGTTTTCTCACTTCGGTGTTGTTTTCCCAAAAGCTCAAAACGGTCTGGTGTGGCCTAACAGCACCCGTTCCGCAGCGCATTGCGGAGGTTCTCACTCCGGTGTTGCTTCCCTTCAGAAAGCTCAAAACGGCCTGGTGTGGCCTAAATAACACCCGCTCGCATCGTACTGCGGCCCTGCCCTGGAGCCTGGAGCCTGGACGCTGGCAACCCACTGCCGCGCCTGGGCGGTGGATGGACCAGTCCATCCCTGGAGCCTGGAGACTGGAGCTGTAGCTTGGAGCTGGAGACTGGACCTGGAGCCTGGACCTGGACCTGGACCCGGAGCCCGAAGCCTGGAGCTTGGAGCCTGGAGCCTGGAAAGCTTTCACCGGATGTGCTTTGACCGGAAAAAGCTTTGACCGGGTGTGCTTTGACCGGATTGCCTACTTGGCGGGTTTGGTGTAATCCGAAACACTGGTCTGGGTCGGCCATAATGTACTGGTTTGGTGTTCCCCGTAAAACACTTCTTTGCGGTACTTCCGCGGGGTAACCATTCCCTAAAGGATTCTTGGGTCATTTAAGGTGTATGTGGAGGACGCCCGGTGAGAGCTTGCACCTTCACGTGGTGCCGGGTGTGAGTACCTTCTGGAGGGAAACCAAGACAAGCCAAGTAGATAGAACTTGTTGATGAAAATTAGATGTGTCCAAGTACTGCGTGCCTGATCTGCTCCTCTACATCCGCCTTCCCTCCGCACCGCCTTGCTGTCCCTTTAGCCTCTCACCAATAACAGCATGCCCCGCATCGTGTTTCCACCCGTCTAGGCTGTACCGACACATGCCCGCTAAGTTCCCCGGTCCGCCTCGTCCGTCATCTATCTAAGAATAGCTTACTCGTCTTCAACGTCTGACGGAGCAAGCCTTCCGTTAAACTGTAAGTCCGACCGTTCTTCTCGCGTGCCCATCCCCGTTACAGCAAGACACCCCCTCTCAACGCGCCTATATCCGTTCCGCCACCGGCGTCACTCTCGCCAACGCCGCAGCTCGTGCACCTCGTTCTAAGACCCATCCGCGCGCACCCCGTCCTTGGCTGTGGCGGCGACAGCACTGGGCGCTGCCGCCGTCAATGACACCGTATGCTGCTCTCGTCACTCGCCGCCGCCGCCGGTCACGCTCTGCTTACGTCGCACGCTTCCGGTCAGCTGTTTTGTCCGACACATCGCCCGCACCTCGATAGGCCACGTTTTGCGGAGTACAGGCATCGGCGTTGCTCACTGCTCTTCCACCTCCACGCCTTCATATGCTTCACATGTGGCGATAGGGACGAAATACGGGAGACCGACGGGAAACCGCCAGTGGCCACTCATCGCGCCCCTCACGCGACATCGACCCTTCAATACATCCACACACTTCTACTTCGGGGCCGCTGCGAGCGCGAGACGTTGGTCTAATGTCCATCTGCCCGCCGGACGAATATAAAGAGACATGTGCGTCCTTCGCCGTTCCAGGAAGAATCACAGGCCCCTCCGTTCCTTCTCTCACAATGTTCCTCATCGACGCGCTGGCGTGGAATCTCAGGCAATGCCACCGCCGAACACACTCTCGGGTAGCTTTCTTTAGTAGCCGTATATAGCATACAAACGCGGAATGTAACCTTAAGTGTTGAGATTGCACAGCACTGTCTTTCGTGATGTATAATCGTGTTCGAGGTAGCCAGCTGTGAGGGGCGGCGGTGTGGCGACGCCGCAGCTGGACGAAGGTGATGAAGAACCTGCGTGATGAAGTTGTCACCAGATTGGCGGTCTGGTCTAGGGTGAATTGGTTGGAGTGACGCTGTTGGGCACTCAACTTTGGCGTCGGCCACATCGTCAGCGCCAAATGCAAGGACATTACCTTCACCCCGCGGTGCTGCTCCGCCGTAAGGATGGCATACCTGGCCACTCGACGCCATCTACCACACGTGCAAGCTTTTGCCACGTCTCTTGGCTAAGTGCTGGCCGTCGGTGACAATAGAAATTCTTAATACAAAGAAGCTTTGAGTTGGCGTGATGTTGTTCTGGGAACAGTGGCACATCACTTACTGCTGCACCTCCGCCGTCCTCGGTTCTATCATCCACAATCTTCTCCCTTCCATCCTCATCCTCCTTAATGTCTCCCGTCTAGGCTCCTTGATTCGATGCTGCCGCACGAGCGTCAACATTGGTTGCAGCACTTCCGATCCTCCTTAGCGGACGATAATTATAATAAAACACAACCGAGGAACGGAGCTAACAAGAATCGTTAACATCAGCCATGGCTACTAGAAATCTGGGAGATTATCTGAGCCCGTACGCTGAGCATGAGCCTGGAAGCGGAATTAGGCGGCGCAACTGTCGGTCTGCGGGGATATCGGGAGAGCGTATGTGGTTAGTTCTAGATGCGAGAAAAGAGAGGAGAATCAGCCTCGTGCCCGACTCCTGTCAGGTGCCGCTCATCTCGTGTGCTGGCGCAGCGGCTGATGGAACCTCCTTGTTGATTCATCTCATTCCGTCGTTAGATACTCCTCTCCTTCCTCACGCGCCTCCGCACCACGCCGCCTTAATAAGGCACTATTCACCCTCCACGTCGCCTTACCTTCATCGGTTATTCTTCATCAGGGCTGGTCCGCTGCCTCTCGCGGGCCTCGTAATCCAACTGGCTGCCTAGCTATGGACAGCAGCGCCGGAAGGATATTGGTAGGCGAGAGGCGGGATCCCAGCGCCTGAGATGGCGAGTCTTGTGCGAAAGGAGAGAAGAGAGTGAGCGAGTGGGTGGTTGAGTGCGAAATCCACGACCGCGGCCTCTCGCCAACTCTACCCCATTCCCGAGAGAATAGGACATTTTTGAATGTGTATGCGATGCAGAGCTGGTGCAGTGTTGTCGTCACTAGACGAGATGAAAAAGTTGCTGAAATAGCCACCGGCAAGGTCCACGTTCCCGTGGTGTGTTCTACCAGGCATGCGACTTCTCCCTGCTTTGCGTTCGAGATGCTGTGCACGATTATTCTGCCTCGCTCTCTATCTGCAATATCCCATCGTCTACTCCCCGCGACACCTCTTTACCCTCCTCCAGCGCTGTCTCCTCGCCTTACTCCGCGACGGCTCCCCGTCTTCCTCTACGCCATAGAACTGGTTGCCCGGCGCGAAGCCGAACACCAAGCCGTGGACGTGATGTCACTCAGCAAGCGCCTCGTAAGCCGCGGGCACGATAAAGAGCACCAATTTCCGTCATGTGGACGCCACTCTTTAGGTCACCACAGTGGGTTGCAAAAGCAATCGACGGCTGTGATAGCGACGGCTGTTGCTGCTACGAAATGGCCGTGCCGCGGTCTATCCCGGACGCCGCGGCGGACCTGCGGCTACCGCGCCTGCGCCCTCCGCTACCGCTACTGTGACGGCTACTTCTTGTAGTGAGCAATCATTAATTGTTAAATTTAAACCCAAACTTAATACTTCCTATAATGTTGCTATCAGACATTTTGTTTGACATCGTAGATATTTAGAGGAATATTCTTCTGGTACTTCTTTATATAAAGCTATCACTTAAACAAACGAATATCTGATTGAAATTTTCAACCCTCATTATGAAAAAGATTTTATTATATCTCCATTTGGTTAACAGACTAATAGAAGCAATACTGAATTATACACTAATGAGTACTTGATTATTGGTCCTCGTTCACGAAGCCATCGCACCCGCTTCAGTGAATTTCACCGGAAGCGGAAATGGTTCAGCGGCTGATACCTCAATGGCAGACTCTGGGCTCGATTCTCGGCTTCAAGACCCTGCTGAAATCCGCTAGGCCCAGCAGTAACTTCGACTGCAGGAAAGAGACTTTGCCCATGGTTGCACAAAACCCCACGAGAGGCAGAGGCGCGCAATTGAACGACTGATTGGAAATGGCTGTTGCTCATTGCGTTCGAGCGACGGAGCGGACAGCGGGAGAGTGGATGGTTGCAGCGCGGTTGGTGGGCTTAAGCCTGCACGGAGCGTCATCGTTTGACTCTCTCAGTCTCTTCTGCCTTCGCGCTCCATCTTCCGTGCGCATACTCTGCTTAGCGGGTACTCTATCGCAACGCCCATATCCTGGGCCTACTCGCGTACTAGAGCCTCAAGTCTTCGCCTCCACACGCCTCTCTCACCAGCTTGGAAGAGTCATTGCCTCACTTGGCTCGCAGTCCTTCTAGGCACTCGGCAAGGCCCTTCGGAATTCCAGCTTGCGTCGTTATCTTCTGACCTCACCCGGTGACTGGATAAGGGAGAGAGAGAGAGGGAGGGAGTATGACGCAGCGGATCGGCCTGAAAACGTCATATCCCCATTTCCGATCCACATCTCTTCCAAGTTCCAGCTTCTTTCACAAGATGTAGATCTCCGCGGAATATAAAGGTCAATTGTTCCGCTTGAACCCGTTCTCCTTAAGAGCATGGGGGCGGATGTGTATTTGGACTGAATTTAGTGACAGATAGAGAGCACTTGATCTGGCATAAGAGACTGACGGCTCGATTCACTACTGGATGAACGAAGCTCGGCTAACTCAGGTGGATTACTGCAACTACGTGGTCGAACGACAGATGTGAAGTCCATCAGTGAATTGCCGCTCGTATCTGGACGAATACTCCATCTCCTGACGCAAGTATCCCCCGGAATGCAGCTGGTGGACGCGAGGGAGAGGGTCTGCCAAGTCCAAGCCACCTATCCCATATTTTCCAGCGCAATGGTTTGCCAAGGTAGAAGACGAAGACCAACGGAGAGCGGGTTGTTGTTGTGCAGGCCCGGCTCACATTTCCTTCATGCCATCCAAAGGCCATCGAGAAGCGGCCCACGAGTACGGCAATCGACCCAGGCAGGTCAATAACCGCATAGCCGATTCTATACGCTGTGCTCTGGCAATCCATGGCGCAGCCCTCCACCGCCACCTATCCTCTACGGTGCATTCCGAACGGCTCCTCATGCTCTGGCCTGTAGATATATATGGCTAGGAGAAGGTAGCGCGAGCTGCGAGGGGCGGTTCAGTAGGTCGGCAATCAATAGCTGGAGAATTTTTGTTAGTTCCTACGCGAATCCCGTGCATCAGCGTGACGACGTCAAACGTACCCAGACGATGTTGGTGTGGAAGTGCTGTCTGTGTGTCCATGCTCCCTGATCGCCCACGCCGTCAGTCAACCTCCCGTCCCCCGGCCTCCTTCGCTGCTTTCGCCGATCCATCCATCCATCGCACCGGGGAGGACAAGATGCTGATGAATAGCATGCCCTCTGATAAGCATTACCATGGAAACGCACAGGGTGTACAGTAAGCAAGTTCTTTGCTCCAGAGGGGTTCGGCTTGATTTCCTTGCCGAATCGAGAAGGCCAGCTTGATTTGCCTGATTTGATTCGTACTTCTTTGGCTTTTATTGCTCAAATAGCTCTAATATAGCTTCTTAGTGAGGTGTTGAGTTTTTAAAAAATATAATTTCTATATATATTTCCCTAGAAAACGCTAAAAACTAATTTCGATTAATAGAAATATATAGCGATTCCTATAAGTAAATGTTACTTAGGATTATGTAGATACTTGATGAAGAACTTGGAAGTATTACTCTTATTTACTCTATTTACTTAATTCCTCCCGAGTATTTGAGAGACCTATGATTTGAAGTATTCACAAGTGTTGGAATCTCATGAATCACTTCATGGAGTCAATGTGAAGGAAGATGCTGGATTGACTGGTCTATCTGTGATGCTAGAGAAGCCTACTATACACACGATGTCGGTGGACTACCTCCCAGGCCTCCTATCGACTCGGACTCTTATCATGAGGTAGGCTTTAGTCGCCTCATTCATCGGTCAACGAGCCTCAGGCATCCTGGCGCTCACGCGACACAACGACAAGTCAAAGACTTTCAACGGACTTCCTTACTGGACACCCTGCGCCACACTTCACCCTCGGCCTTGAGCCTGCAACGCCACCCGTTGAGGATGTATATCAAGCTTTTAGCCCGAGCTCTGCTTTGTTGCCAGTCTCCCTCCCCTCGTAGTCCTTGACGGGCCATCTGCCTGCTCTTCAGAATCCTCGAACGCCCCAAGGTGCTGTGGCTGCTGATGCGACCGACGTCCGCAGGGTGTGCAGTAAGCAAATAATTGACTGCTTTGACTATTGCTTGATTTTTTTCACACAAGTTTCCTCAGCACTGTTCAATTTGTAATACTTCTTCTGCATACTAACTGAGTATTTTGAACTTTATATTAGGAGCCTTTTGTTCTTCTGTACCAATCAAGCAGGGTCCATGATTTGCTTACTGCACACCCTGGACGCTGGTGTTGCTTTGCTTTGGCGGCGCCACGCGCCATCCAGCCCTGCCCGGACATCCATCGCCGAGAGTCTTGAAACCGCCGCACGTCTGAAAACAGGAGGTAGAGGCCCAGGAAGGGGTCGATGGGTCACCCACCTCAAGTACTCGAGCGCGCCGAGCCGAGCTGGTGGAAGGAGAAGCCGTTGAGATAAGATGCCGCTAATAGGGTGGAGCTGCGGAAGGCCGGATTCTCATTGCTGTCATCTGCAGGGGTGAATACCGGTGTTGGCGTCAAGGACGGCGGCGGAAGATGTGCAAAAAGAGCGACGGGAATTTATAGTCAGGAAGATTTTTTACTTGGTACTACGGCTTTTTCACCAATCTGCTGCCTCTTCGTCTTCATCACCAGCCAGTTTCCAACGACATGTATGTGATCGTCCGACTGGCTGGGGAGACAGACAACTGCCAGGCCTTCCAAACAAAAAATGAGTCCAAAAAAGGGTGGTGAGCCTAACCCTCTTTATGGTAAAAATCACAGTAAAGATACGAAAGAGCTGATGAGGTCAAACGCGTTAGGTAGAAAACACTCTGATGAGACTGAACTAAAATAGAGCACAAAGCGCGGAGATCCTGTTAATATTTATGAAAATTGTTCTACAGAATGATTAAAATTAATAGGTAGATGTGTTTTGGCCAGAAGAGCGGCAAAAAGTCTAGACAAGTGGTCGCCCTGCAATAAGATAAATGCAATCAGAGAAATATACAGAGAGAGACTCTAAATAGACTTATTAAAACCCGTTAATAAAATCTCACTATATGCTGAAAACTTCTGAAGACTTGATCGCTATAATATTTTCAAAATATTATCGGCGAAAACTTTAAAGCATGCAACTGTTGGAATTCAATGCCAAAAAGACGCGCCGCACTGCCGTACTCTTCATTACTAAGTGACTGGGCAGAACCATATATTCCAATAGTAACAATGAATGATCAGCAGGAAACCAAAGATAAAAGGGCTCACTAGCATTAAACACTTTTATCTTATAGGATCAGACTATACGTGAAACCAGTTATTATGTGCAACGTTACAATTCATCTACCTATAATATACATACGGGCTTATCTTAGCTTCCCTCTTCGAGGTACTAACACTAGACACCACGTGAAGGTGTAAGCCCATCGTCCAGCATCCTCCACATAAACCTTTAAATGGTAAATTGCCCCTTGACATAGGGGGTAGGGGCGGGGAAGGGCAATGGGCAATTGGAAAGGGAAGATGTCGTGGGAGCGGAAGAGGGAAGGGTAAAAGGCAAAGACAACGCAACGGCAATGCACAGGCAACACGCAACGGCAACGGCAACATGGAAGAGCAGCAGGTATGAGCAATAGGCATGGGAAGCAGGCACGGGAAGCAGTCACGGGCAACAGGGTCAGGTCAGGCAATTGAGGGAATGTGTGGTGGGCTGGGTCACGTGACTGGGATACTCCAGAAATCCGTTCCCGGTATCGGAGGTCCGTTCCCGGAGGTCTGGTTCCAGCCAAAGTCCTTGGAGATCCGGTCCTTAGAATGGATGGAAAGTCCCGAAGGCTTGGATCCTGGAAAGTCCTGAAGGCCTGGATCCTGGAAAGCCAGATCCTCGGAGGTCCGGATCCTGGAAGAACCTGTGCTGGAGTTCAAAGTTTAGCAATACAGACACAAATGGACGGGTGGTCACTAAAGGAGAGCAAGGTGTGAAACCTAATGGGACTAGTGTGTTAGCAATACTGTATGCTAAGAATGATGGGAAGAGGCTCACGCGGTCAAAACAATTGGGTGATGTTCCACGCGCTCCGTTCGATCAGTGATTGTCTACAAACGACATGTATGCGGGGTTCAATCCAGAAGAGAGTGGGCAGTGGAAGACTCAAGATGGATGAATGATATTGACGTCAGGTTCGTCGACGTGGAGCGATGAGTTCCTATAGAAAAGAGCAAGTGGTCAGGGCGATAGCGGAGGTGGGAGCGTGGACAGTGAAAGGCTGAGCTGGAGTGGATGAATAGTTGAAAGGACAAGGTTCCTCGACGTGTAGAAGCTTCATTTCCTATACCACTTCACATCAGCAGTAGGAAACAGATGGGTCAGTCAGTCGGGTTCGTCTCAATTGTTCAGCGTAGCGTAGCATTTAATGTGATGACTGTAGCGAGGTAAGCAGAGTGACAACATGATATCGAGAGAAACTTAGCGGAAAAGGCTCGGCGACAATGAGTGCGGCGGGAAAAGGAAAGTCTGGTGTTGACACAACTGTGAAGCGGCGTAAGCAAAGTGATAATGTAGTGGAGTGGAGGGACACTTGGCGGATATTCTTGACGGCAATGAGTGCGGCGTTAGGATGGGAGTCTATGCATCAGCAGCAACAAAACGCTTCAAGGGAAAGGGTAGGGACTTGAGGAACTTAGCGTCATATAGAATGAGAGGATTGAAAGACGTTAGCATTAAGGGAAAAGCTTGAAAGGAGACGGGAGGTTGAGAAACTCAGCGAAAACTTTGTTTGAGAAGATGCGAATATAATGTTAGCAGCGAGCGTTTCAAACATGATGGGTGAGAGGGTAGAGAGGAATGAGGTTGGAGAACTTAGCGCAGGTAATGAGAGGGCAGCATTGAGGACCTGAACATCAAGGACCAGGACAGAGACCAGGAGAGTGGCCAGAACCAGGACAGTGGCCAGGACAGTGGCCAGGAAAGAGTCCATGACAGAGGCCAGAAAAGGACCATGACAGGGGCCAGGACAGGGGCCAGGACAGGGGCCAGGACATTGGCCAACAAAGAGGTCAGCATGGAATGGAAGTTTCTGCGCAATTGACTATCAGCGTGGAGGGGAGCTGGTTGACAAACGATGAAGCTTTGAGAGATCTGGTACCGAAGTCAACAGAGGAAGACAAGAGCGAGGAAGACGGGCGGTGACCTCGAAGAGATGAAGGGTCGGCTGGTGCGCACAGTTTACGGGACATGTTCCAGGTCCGATGGGAGGGGTGGTTCGTAAAGGATGAACATTCAAGAAATCTAGGCAAAAATCAATGGAGCGACGAAGATAAGGAGTAGGAAAGGGCACTGACCTCAAAGGGAGCAAGTGTTGGCTGATGTACACTGTTCACGGGACATGTTTCAGGCCCGGAGGACGATGGAGGGACCAACCTGAATGGCAACGAAGACTGACGGTGGCACACAGCTCACCAGACATGTTGCAGGTCTAATCTTCGTGGGACACCATGCGCAGGAAGTCACTGGCCCCTCGGAGTCAGTTGAAGAAACAGATGATATAGGGGAAGGGACTTACCTCGCTGGTGACAAAGACTGACGGTTGGACACAGTTTATGGGACATGTCTGAGGTCCTTTGGAGGTGGGACGAGGTGGGCCTATGAGGTTGGCGAAGGACGTGGGCCGCGGAGGTGAGCGGAGGTGGGGCGCGAAGGACGTAGGCAAAGGACATAAGTGGAGGACGTGGGCTGGCTAAGGTTGGCGGATCGGGACATGAGGCCGTGGTAGAAAGGGAAAGTTGACGATGCAGCGGAGCGCTTGAAGACAAAAGTTTGCGGTCGTGTTAGCAAAGCAACAAGTGTTTGAGGGCACTATCACCAACCAGCGTAGCACCGCGGACCACAGCCATCATGGAGTAATTACCCAATGCATTAACACAAGCAAAGGCAAGCGTTGAAATGTGCGGAAGGATGGCGGGGCCGTTGGAGCGCTGATGTGACGGGCAGGATGAAGGAGATGGTCGATGCAGAACGGGAAAGACAACCGAATCGGCAGATGGAGGCAGGTCTGCTCTTGTGACATGAAGGTCAGCCATGGTGGAAGTGGAGGAGGGAGTTGGTGGGAGGGTGGCAGCAACAGCACCTGCACTGGAGATGGGAGTTATGCTCGGAGAGGTGTCGGGCTGAAGATTGTTGCTGCCCTCGAGCGAAACGGTCGGCGTTGGGATGCGACCGACAGAGGTGTTTCACCAGTCGCACATGATGCCTCCTCATCAGAGAAGCTCGTCAGCGAGTCTGACCGGCCGAAGACGAGCGTATGAGGAGAGAAGATCAGGCAGCTTACCGCAGCAGCGTGCAACGACGCTTCGACTTCAGGGTTGTGAAGTCCCTCGGTCGCTCCAAGTCAGCCGGTTGCCTGTACGCGACTGCCGCAAGGCGAGGGGCGGATCGGGTGCCAAGGACAAGAAGAAGAAGAAGAAGAAGCAGAAGGCCGTCGGCAATGGCATGCAGAGGAGATGATAGATGAGATGGTTGAGCACTTGATTGGATGGAGCGGAAGATGGATGATGGAGATGTTGAGGAGAGAGAGGAACGGAGAAGAGCGAGCTGAAGCGTATACACGGGCAAGCGCAGCTCGATGAAGTCATCGTGAGGTGTTGTGAAACACGCCGTACGACGCTGGATGCAGCGACCGCGCGATGCGTCGACCATCGATGCGATGCGTCTTGATCCCCGCGCGATGCGTGCAACGACGACGCCACGCGTGCTCTCCCCTCGCGATGTATGCAGCGACCCCGCCACGCGTCGACCATCGATGCGGCGCGTCTTGCGCCCAGTTTCATGCGTGCAACGACCCCGGGCCGCGTTGTTTACGCGCAAGACACGTCCTTTACCTCCTGCTGACCTCTACTTGCACGGCGCGCACCACGTGCAACAACGCCGGGTCCAGCGTCTCCCCGCCCTTTTCCTTATCGTTGCACGCACTCTGGTGGCGCACGACGTGGTTCGCGAACGAGCGCGCCGTTCCAATCGCCTCGATCCAGCGCCGCTGCAGCAGCCGCACAGCCTGCTCGGCGTCCTGAGCCGCCTGCGCCACTTCCCGCACCCCAGCGGCCACAATCTGCAGGCGCGTGGCGTGCTGTTTCATCTCTGCCGTGCACTGCGCGAGCGTGGCATTCAGCGCGTTGGCCGCGTCGATCGCGTTGATGAAGAGGCGGGCCGAGGCGGCGGCAGCTGGAAGGCAGCCAAACACACGGCTGCCTGCTTTCAACGTGCTGGCGTGATCGCGACAAACAAGACTTTGACCGGGGAGCCCCTCCTTCGCATGGATGCAATAATGAAGAGTACTCTCCAGCGCCGTCCTCGCCACGCACCGCCGGACCATCGCTTCGATTCACATGGCTTCCACAGCGTCTGCGCTCCGCCGCGTCCGAAGACGCAGAATTGCAGGGAGAGTTGGCGACTCTTGCATCATCCGCCACCGAAGTATCCGCCAAGCTCTTCTCCGACTACTCCCAGCTCAAGAAAAAATTCGTGAGCAAGTCCCTCCGGCCTGACGATTGCCTCACCAAGTCGACCAACCGCTTCATCCTGCTCGCCGAATTCACCTTTGGGCGCACCGCATCTGACTTCAGGGCCTTCGCTTGCTTCGCTGGGTAGCTGAGTGTCTACACGCTCCTCGGCACCTTCGGCGACGGTGGTTCCTTGCGCGGCTTCACCCAGGCCCTTCGCGAAACGTTCAAGGCCGCTCGACACATTGCTTGGGACCATGCAAAGGGCTTGGTGGCCGAAACGCGCTCGCGCTGCTGCAGGTGGAAAAAACGCGCAGCCTGTGCGGAGATGCAATGAGAGCCTGCTTCCTCGGCCTGCCCGTGGAGATCCAGAACTGCATCTACGAGCACGCGTCGTCTCGGAGACGCCGCGACCAAGGCATCAAGGACATCAACATCATCAGCTCCAAGAGCTCATCCATTCACACCGAACCGCCGTCTCGAGCAACCCCGTCACGGGGTCAAGCTGTTCAGTGTGTTCTGTTGTGGTGCGATGAGACGCAAGAAGAAGCACTACGCTTCTTGGAGAGAGACGGGAGCCGGCCCTCCTACTGCCGCAAGATGCGCAAGAAATGCACCCCATCCCGTGCGACGGCAACACCTTCACCATCCCTCGAACACCACCACGCTCCAGCGCTTCCTCACCCCAACTGCCTCGTACCCTCTCCTCCGCAAGCCGCCATGCAGCCTCAAAAGATCGGACGCGAATGCGAAAAGGTACCTTGCCCAGCCCCCCGCTTTCATCCCCGCCGCTGCTGACTTGCTACAGCGCGCCTCAAGCTCCCCTCCACCCTCTCCACCGCCGAGCGCAAAAGAGGGCTCGGACACCCTCTTCTGCTTCCGACCCAGGCGTCGACGTCCGCAACGACAGATCCAGCCTTAGCCTGGAGACCGGACGCACGACTGCCGGGACAAGTGAGGAAACCAGGGAAGAAGACACGTACGGCGGCCTTGGGAGCTTTCCCGCAGAGGCTTTGGATCCGGAGTCCAACAGGGACAGCTTCGATGGTTTCGGGTATGCCTCGCTCCTTGAGATGCCAGGCGGCAAGTCCTCCAATGCGCGCGACAACAATCCTGCGTTACCGCCGATGCCTCACATCGATCCCACAGCATCTCGGGTACAGGAGCCCACGACGAAGCAGCTGCATGACAACGACGATGCAACCATTCCCTCAAGCGCGCTGCACGAGAACACCGTGGCGGAGAATCAGCATCATGACAATGCAGCCAAGCCGTTGACGAAGCCGGTGCATCAAGACACAATGCCAAAGCAACAGCATTATGACGATGCAGCTAATCCGTGGACAGAGCCGCTGCACAAGGACACCACCCCAAAGCAGCAGCACGTCGACGGCAGAGATAAGACAACAGTCGTCCTGCAGCAACTCAAAGACGAGGCTTGGTTGGGCAGCGACGCAATCTCGAATGTCCTCGACCTCATGGAGTCCCCCGAAGTCCGCATCATTCAGATATTTCCCCAGTGGATCAGTCTTGACAGGAATGGTCGGCCACACCCAGGTAAAGGCTGAAGGACGGCGAAGTAAGGGTACTCATCCCAATTTACCAGCCAGAGCGGCGGCATTTATTTCCGATGGCTTTCGACATGGAGAATGCGCAACCAAGCCTCTATGATCCACTGCCAGAGCCCAACGCGGCTTACATAGAGCGCGTTTCCAGAGCAGTGGCCACGGCGCTGGACACGCAGCCCTGGCGCTCACTGTTCCCCCCAACTGTCCCAGGCAAACCGGCACCAATGACTGCGGCGTCTTCGTTCTGGTTGTATGCCTTTTCTCCGTCATCCGTGAGCCGCTCCCAGCCCACGTCGATGTTCAGCTATGGCGGCTTCTGTTCCGATGCGCCATCCCCATTACTGGGTCCGTTCCGGAAGAGTTGTGTAAGGGGTTAGCCTTATGCCACTACGCCACGCCACCATAGTTCTCTATAGGGTAAAAGAGGGTTGGTATAAAACGGATTTCATAGGCATAGCTGTTATATAATGTCAGGACCTTGCATCCGTGACAAGCTGCGTGCCCTCGTCTTTAACGGCGTCTCGGACCTTGGACCTGATCCTGCATCGACCAATGGGACAGCAGTACAACAGTTGTTGTGGCGCCATTAGAGAGCTGTGCGCGCCCAGAAGCGGCAGTCCACCGTTCTCCAGCTGGCACTCAACGCGTTCATGACCATCCGCAAGCTTCTTGGTGTCATGTTAGTGAGGCATGGCGACGTCGAGGAGGCATTGAATGTTGCCATGCCGCCAAAGGATACTGGGTATGGCGGTAAGTGTGCGGCCTTGATACTGATTGCTCTCGAGATACGTTGCTAAACTCTCTCAAAGGCCCGCCGAATCGGGCGAATGTGGTCGGCCACAACCCACAGCTCGATTGCACACGCTGAAGCGCGCTTAGGTCAGCTGGGCCGCAAGCGAATCCAACGGGACCTCGAAGATGCTCTTCCACGCGCTGCTAATGCCCTCTTCTTCGAACTGGACAAGGGCGCGTGCCGCAAAAAGATAGACGAAGCATTAGCTGAGTTGCAGGTCGTCCGGGTTTATCTTAACAATAACAACGTGTGCATCACGTGTTTCCCTCCACTCTCCCACGGGTGTCTTTTGCCCTGGTGTCAGCCCCGCGAGCTTGCTGGATTCGATGAGGATGCGCTGCAGACAACAGGTATTTCATCCAAGGCCGAAGAGGAGGAGTGGTCTCCAACCTCCGAAGCCAGTGCCAGCCCTCCGCCACAGCCCCAGGCTCTTCAACGAAAAGCTGCACCAAGCAGCGGCATGTCCTGAACTGAATTCTCAAGGACCAATGGAAACGAATGGGCTGGTTTGGGATGAGCGTGTTGTCGAAGGGAACGACCGGCGAGGGTGCTTGAGGTTCTGATCCCAGCCGGTACTGTTTGGCAGAGGCTTCCTGCGTGCGGAGCCGGGTGTAGTGCAAGGGCTCACTTTCTACCACTGTGAGGAGGATTACTGGGTTTGCTGGATGGCTGGGCGGATTTGGAGGGAAAGATGATGGCGCACGATGCGTATCGTCGGAGTCTTGTGTGCGGCGGGGAAGGCTGGATGAATCTGGCTTCGGAATCTGCTGCTCCACGTGCGGCGGGATGTTGGTGGTGGCATCTCCTCTTCTCTCTTTCTGTTGAGTAGCTAATCATCCCAGACTGTGCGGCTAGCATGGTTCGCGGTCCTGATGAATACCGCGGGGAAAGAGTGGCCATATGCAAGGTCATGGTTGTGAGTAGACTTGATCTTCAACCATCATCGCATGACACTCTTGGACCTCGAAAAGCCTTGATGGATTCTGCTTCTACTTCCCGCTAATCCTTGTTCGAAGGTCTCGGAGATGTGGGATATGAGCGAGAGCGGACCGCAAGTCGGATGCCAATACACATTTTAGAGCACGCCTGGTCAGCTGAGAAGCCGGCAGAATCCATAAACATTTCTTCATGTGCCGCCGCAGACAGCCAGATGATGTTCTTATGGGCGGTACTCTTTTGCCGCTGGTCTTGCTTCATGCCGAACTCCCTGGTCAGGGGAGGGGAGGACCTGCGTCCCTGCCCAGGACACAGGGATTCATGGATGATGGCGGAGGTCCTCAGGGGGTGCGGTTGATCCAGCAGAGAAGCTGAACAGTGTCAAAGTAGTCGTGAGCAGTGCGCTACGGAGCCAACCTGCATCGTCGGCTGTCAAGGTTTGATCGATCCACACGTCTCCGATACGGAACTATACCTTTACGCGCCCTTGCTTCCTCGGTGTCCGCTTCTCCTAAACGTTGGATTCCACCCCTTCTACAGCTGAGAAAGCAACAACATTCCGCGTCAATCGGCTCACCCGATATACTGGCCTCCCAATGCCTGCGAGAATCTTTGCGAACGACGGCGGACCGTATCGGCTATGGAGCAAGCAAGCATTTGCGGTGGCAAAGACGAGGCCTATTCAGACACGAGAGGAGGGACGGTCAAGGGCCACAGCATTAATAGCAGCAGCTTGGAAGGAATCGGCTTATGCATGATGCGGATGGATTGAAGTGGGAATACTAAGTTCAGAACGCGGTGGCTGGACAAGCCGTGCTTTGGGAGGGCATGATATCCGATTCATTTGTGAGACGATCTGCAGATTGGAGCCGTGCTGGAGGCCGGTCTTTGAACGAAGACGGAGGGGAAGATTCTCCCTGCTGCGCTCTCCCCGCCATGGCCGGCTCACATCAACAGACCCAAGCTCTTGCTGGTTGCGGATCAACGAAAACAATTTCTCCAGTCGGTAGCTCTGCGCTACAGGAAGTAGCTATGGAAAGGAATGAGTTCCTCCATTTATATAAGCGGCTGATATATTTCAATATGAAGCGGAAAAATGACTGGTTCTCCATAATGTCGGTGAGGACGAGGCCCAGACAACCTTCTCAACAAGTATCGTTTCATATTTTCATGCCATGGAATGAGAAGCCGTGTCAGCGCAGAAAAGATGATTTGTTCTATGGCTACCAGTCGTCCTCCTCCCCGACATCCTCCACTTCCTCGTTAAGGATTGCAGTGGCTACTTTTGGCGCGACGAGATCAAGTCATCATCTATTATAGCAGTCCTTGGTAAGAACTGCGGCTGATCGCGCGTCTTACTACCATGGTACTGGTGGTGGCGATAGGCGTGGTCGTTAGAGGCGCAGGACGCATGCTTATAGGGGGGAGCGTCATGTTGGAAAAATTTTCAATGTTGGATTGGATGGTTGGATAATTTCGTCCAATGTTCAATTTTCACCTGTTCGAGGATCCAACTTCACCACCACGATTTCCAAAGCGGCTCTGGTTCGAGCAGCATGCCCACACGACTAGCGCCGTCTCACGATCCTCGAGAAAGGTCTTCCGCCGCACCTCTTCGCGGAGGAAGGAAGTGACGGGGCGAAGACTCCTCATGAAGGCATCTCCATGAAGCTGATCTTGACTGAGAGGAAAGCGTGGCGAGGAGACAAAGAAACTAGGTTGTACCAACAACTTCAACCTCAACCCTTCTGTCGGCTACTGCCCGGACGACGGGCCTGCATTCAAAGATTCTCTCGGACAGCCATGACGCTCTGGCAGCCGAATCCCGCAGCTGTCGTCCATTAGACTTTACTACGTCTTTGCTCCCGACACTTGCACGGCTTAACACAAGGATGCGTAGACCAAGGCAATACAACACAGAGGGCAAAATACGATTACCCGGTGCAGGGGCCTTGATCACTCAAAATGCCAACTCCCACTTACTCCTCCTCCTAAGCCGCCAGTCCTCCAAGTTCAGCTACATCCAGCAAGTGTGATCGCTATGGGTCGTAGATGACGGCCTACACAGACCCAAAAGTATACGTCATCGTGCGGGCTAACGTGAACAGGATCAACTGCAACATACAGCTGGATCCGCTCTCATCAAGTTGTTGTTCGAAGGACCACAGAGCGAGCGTGAAGGCCTTATCAGGTCTGGTAGATAAACATCTGATGCTCAGAAATTAGTCAATTAGTTAATCAGTCAGCCAGCCATTCATCCATCAGTCATTAAGCCGATTTCCTATAGAGATCAATTATCATGACCCAACTCACAGCAGCTCCTACAGCGGGCATATCAGATTAGGAAAAAGCAACACTAGGGGTATGCCTGTGTCACAATAGCGCGATCAGGAGCAAATGAGTCAATAGGTCGGTGTGTCTATGGAGTAGGTGAGGGAGGTGCTCCTTAATCGGCACATCTATTTGAAATCATTGAAAGTTAAACACACGTAAACCAAAGTTTGACAAGTTGTAATCCCTATGTTACTTCTCTCATATAAATCAATTCGTCAAGTACGTAAAGTCAGGAAGGCAATTAAGTCATTCCAGCAGCTTTTCTCCGGATGGGCACTAAAAGGCGTGAGGCGTTCCTTGCAAATGCCCGGACTCAGCGAGTTGAGAACCAATCACGTCAGAAATTCTGAAGAAGTCCTTATGAAGTTGGCTTGAAGTTAACAATCTGAGGTGCAACCACCTGAGCTATCAAGATAACAAGTGGCTGCTAGTGTCGTCATGGAAGGTCTGGGCGGGCAACACGTATTGTCCTTGTGCCGGTGCTTAATCGATAGGTGTGGAGAGGACCGATGGCTGCGCATGGGATATCGTTGCTGAGCTTGAGCGTGTCGGTGATGGAATGCAAACTTGCACCTGGGCGCAATGATGTGAGAAAGCCCGGCTTCTCGTGTCCAAGGCCCACGCGACACACGCATGCCGCACTGCCGGCCCCGTCTGTCTTGCCACACGCCCTCTCAGGACCACCCAAATAACAATCGTCCCGCGCGATTTTTCTGGTCAAGCGCTGCTGCCGTCCGTCAAAAAACAAGACGGTACGCCGAAAGTGAAAACCATCGCCAATTTGAACAACCTCGTCCCCTGTCATCCAGCTCGTGCTAGCCCTGAATTATTTGTAGCCTGTGAGCTGCGAAGGAAAGTGATGAGGAGTAAAGAGGTGGAAGCTTTGCGTGCGGCCTATTCCTCGGCGGTGGGCGCTCCGGGCATGGCACCGAGCTGCGTGACGGCGGAGAATATCTTGGCTGGGTGCAACAGCCGGTGCTCAACGTAGAAATGCATCGCGCGGTGAATGGACGAGGAAGGAGGAGCAGGCCGCTTCATCTTGAATGTAAGTGCCTATCAGCTGCGATCCCACGGAATGTGTAAAGCAATACCGTGGTCTGCGCTGAGCACGGAACGCTTCTGTTTGTAGACCAGGATCCCCTATGATTGCTGTGCTCTCATGCAATTTCACGCTGTCAGCTGGCTTGAGAGGAGCAAGCTAGTCATTACCTGTGTCGTTGTCTGAGGTTTCTGAGCAGTCAATCCAACTGTCGAGCAGAAAGTCTTTATGATTATCTAGCAGCTCACGGGCATGTTCAATGCCCATGGTGCTTTCGCCGCCGTCAGCATTGTCCTTGGCACTGTCAGCAGGACCATCATCGACGCTTTGACCCTCTGGCGGGCGGAGAGACGCTTTGGGCTTTGGATTTGGCGGCAAGGATGGAACGGCAGAGTCCTACAAATAATAGCCAGTGAGGACATTGGCGGCGAGAAGGGAGCGGAAGAGTCCTGCCAACCGGTCAGCCAAGGCGGGATAGTGGCCATACTGCGCCACCATCACTGCTGAGCTCAGCATCGAGTATGAGCTGGAGAGATAAAGGGCCAAGACACTATAGGCATGCCGGGCTCAGGGAGGCCAATCCAACAGTGACGTAGCCGACAAAGATATTACGCAGCGCCACGGAGCTGATCAATTCGGTCAGCGGATATTTGCCAGAAGATTGAGCGGCGGCGTCGCTCGAAACGGCTTCTCATGGAGATCCGTGGGTAGCGACATGACAGAAGACGTGGAGAGCCAGTCTTGGGGTGAAGGAGAGGGCACTTGCGGAAGAGCCCGAAGACTGGACTTGCAATGCGAATCATCCGGCCGCCATGTGTGGAAAGGAGAGCGTCGTTAGTTAGCGTACGGTGAAGTCTCCAACGCTCGAGTGATGCGAATCAGTGCGAACAAATCCCTCGAGCTGCAGCGAGGGCCGAAGGTCCAGGGGGAAGCGACGTGACGGCGAGCCTGCCGAGTGGAGTAGCTCGCCCCCACCTGATCCTCGTCCGTCTGACCGTCCTCAGAGGGATACGATGGTCTATATCCATCTGAGGGTGATAATAATTACCAACCACTGTACTTGCTCCGCCATACGATCCTGCCCGCAAACACTGGATGAGCGTCATGCCGTGTGGGTCGTGGACCCAATAAAAGGTCACCTACCCTCGTGTCATCACGGAAGAGGCCAAGAATCGTAAGGAAGCCGTTCGGGTGTGAGTAAGTTGGGAAGACAGGAGCAGAAACAGGCTGGCTGGTGCTGAGGCGGGATGGTCGTTGGCAAGATAGAGAGCGGCGTCGAGCTTCTACGCAGGATCCACCGGGGCGAGTAGGCGGCAAATCACCTGTGCATTTCTTGGGCATCCTCCGTCACCTCTCTACTCCGAAGTCTTGCAAGGACGAAGAGCTTGGCGGAAGCCACGCGCTCGCTCTCCACGTCCCCTCCATCTTACCTAGGCCCGCCTCACTTCACACTGCCATCTCCCTCCTTCGTCCTCTCATGCTTGCAACCAACAGCAGGGCATCCTCAACCGCGGCAAGATATACAGGCATCTCGATGACCCCCATCCTGGGAGGCAGCACGAAACCTGATTCGAGCTCTGCCGGACGAGTGTGGAGAGCGAGCCCAAGGCCAACCCCCATGCGGTTGTGCTGCTCGCGGCTAACGCATGCACTGCCACCGTTACCAGCAATCAGCGCTGCTGCTTTGGTCTTCTTCCGCTTTCGCTCCCTCCGGCGCGTACTCGCGAATCGTAGGCTGGCCTGATCAGCCCCATTCCGAAGACGGTTTTGACTTCTGCCTCCAGCATTCCCAAGAACGCGAGCTCGAGCATGACAGCTCGGCAGACAATGCTGGCGGCTGATCCATCAATACCCAGCCGAGGACTCAGAGCGGAGCACCGGAGGAGCCCGGCCCAGAGTTGTGAAACTACCATCGTCATTGGAAGCTCGATGAGCTCGCCAATTGCCTCCATGATAACATCCTACCCAGACGATATGCCAGCAACACCGAGTATAGTCAATGCCGGCCAAAGCGCCTCGCACTGCTCGCGCAGTTTGCCCCGCCCACCGCTGCTCGCAGCCCCGCCATGCACGTCTGGAGTTCCTGCTTCAAACTGTTCACAACGTGACAAGGGTTCTCAAGCTTTTGGCCACGGAACAAGAGCTCTTCCAGGAGGAATAAGATGTCGGCGTGTGGAGTTGCCATGGTCACGGCAGATTGATATACGGATAATCGAGAGTATGACACACGGTGCGGTGCGGGCGAGGGTGGGACGATTGGGACATGGCGCTGTGGGCAACGGCACCACTACACGCTTCGGACAAGTGCCCTCTTATCGGCGCCACCGAACTCCAGAAACCTACCTTTAGCGGCAAGCTCGCTCCCACCCACATACACGCACAGCTGACGAGTCAAGATGAACTACAACCAACGCCGCAGAGAGTGTTTCAACATATCCGACAGCTGCCTGCATAATATGCTGATCAGGCACAGCGGGCTATGAGCTTTTCTGCACTTTTCTGCATTGCGACCACTCCGACCTTGAGCCCCCCTCCCTCCGACGCAGACCTTGCCCTTTATGTGGCAGGTTGAGTTGCTTCCAGAGCTTGGACAAGGGATATGAATACTCTACTTTTGGCGCGTATGATGTTCGAAGCTGCAGGCAGGATGGTTCCGGTAAGCGATTGCCCCGGTCATGCGATCAATCCACTGCTTTGCTCTTAATTCAATGACTCGTGGCTGGTGATTTTCACGCTCATATGCTGATTCTTCGTCCAGAATGTCTTTCTTCGAGACCAACGCGGGGGAGCTATTGAGGCACGGCGCGGCGCAGAATGGAAAATCAAGCATCCATCGATTACGTTCCTTCACTGCCCCGTCCAAGATGCATGTATATGTCCATGAGAAATCAATCACAGCAGTCGGGAGATATGCTCATCGATACGCACCAAGCCTCTATTCATCAAATACGTTTTCTACTCGGCCTGTAGGCAAAGGCACCCCCGACAACACAACGGCAGATCCAAAGAGCACGCTCAACTAGTACGGCGGTCTACTCAATCTGATCTCGCCTTCCGACGGCTTTGCTAACCGCAACGGCCGCTCCTTCTACTCATCGCTCGTGGGCATCCCGGTGTCACAGGCACTCCAGGACGGCTGGTGGAGTGTCATTTTTGGCCCCGCAACCGACTGCGGTAGTGAGCGAGCCGCCCGTCCTGGCGGAATCGACCTCGTCGCTACCGCATGCCCATCGCTCTCTCTTCACTGCCGCGTGTGAGGTCAGTCAGCGCGTCCGTTTCGCCTCATAGATCTATAATCACCCCTGCCATCCGCCATCTGAAGACGCCGCCCGAGGCTCTTATCGACGGCCAACCCCGAACAAACCCATCCATCTACCCGAGACGAAGCCTCGTGCCATCCGACATGTGCAGACCAAAATCTCTTCAACCGCAACCCGCAAGTAGAGCACCCATCTGTCCCGCATCTGCATTTCGACCGCCCAGGATTCCGCAACAAGTCCAAACCCTCGCGGCTGCACCCAGCTCTCCACCGTCTGTCGGGCTTTCCCGCGCCGCCGGGTTTCCGCTTCATACAAAGTACCAGCACCTATCCCTTTCCCGAGAAGTCTCCTCGAAGTTATGAAGCAGTCGTCCCATTGGCTCAACAAGCCCTCACCGTTGGGATCGCGTGCTCCGATGAGGCAGAGACGTACGGTCGAGCAGCTGCTTGGTCGTTCAGCAGAATAGAGTGGCAAAGTGGGCTAGGATATGCCAATTCGAGGGAGATGAAGTCATCTCTCATCTTGCGGTCCCGCTGGTTTGAGGAAGAGGGTGTCGATGGCAGGCCAATGAGGTTGTCGGGGCTCACGTCGCCACGTGTAGCTGAAGCTCTAGCCCGGCAGGCAGCGCCGGCACGACGCTGCTAAAAGGCTTTCTGTTCCGAGCTTGATAGATTACAAGCCGGTAGCCTGCACGGCTGCACTCTGAAAAGGCGCATTGGAGTCCGTTTAACATCATCTTAGACGGCGCCTGCGCCGTGCGCCCCTTCATTCCTCCGCTGTCTCCTCGTCCTGCTTGATGAAACGCCCCGGACTTCATCATTGCTCGCTATGATAATGTCCTCGTAAACGAGACCGCCTGGTTGCTCTGTGGCTGTCACTTGCCCCTGTCCCATCTCTACCTACTTCACTTCTTCCCCTACCAACTTCCTATTTCATCGCCGGCGCCATCCGCTCATTCGGCCATCGCAAACTCCAAGCCTCGCAATGCCCCCGGCTCTCTTGCGTCAGACATCAGCTCGGAAACAAGCGCTAATTTCGGCTGTTCTAACATCCCTCCCGCACTCGTCTTCGGTGCTTGGTACCAAGGACGACGAGGACGAGGGACCCCGCCGGCCTGCCCTCCTTGGTCGAGTATCGTATCCATCAGCCCGCAGAGCCCATCTTGGGTATAAGAAGGGGAATGGTTGCTGTTGCGGTCCGCAAGGGGGGCTAAGATGGGGGTGGTGCAGGCAGCGAAGCGTACCGAGGTTGGCGTGGAGCTACTCATCACGGCGCCAGTAGTATAAGCCGTTGGACGCTGGCAGGGCAGGGATCGAGTACTAACGCGATCGGTAGCTACCGTCAAAATGACATTCTACTATTGGTAATGGTGTTCCCGCGCGTACTGGTCTTGAAAAAAAGGGAGACTTTGGTCGAACGTCTTGACGCACGCAATCCAAGACACATGGATGAATACCACACTAAAGAACAAGAGCAGGCGGACTCATTCTTACCTGGCGCGCCGCCCGCTGACCAAGCAACAGCCAAGTTTCGCCTGGCCCACCAACAGTGAACTTGCTTTAAGGATCCGTTCTACTGCTACACGATCCAACAATATTATATAACATAGAGGTTGCAAACGGTAAAAGTATAATGAACATGGTTGCAGTTTGTAATTTATTCCTGCTACACTCTTGATTTTCAGCTCCGCCCAGTCCTTCGCTGTTTTTCTTAAGTTTCCAACTCCAGGTGCAACCAGGGGAATGCTTTCTTAAGACGGTGGTCCCCAGCCAGCTCTCCCTTTTCTCTTAAAGGAGATGACGCGAAATAAGGACGAAATAAAAACGGAACGAGCCAATTACAATATGCAACCACATTCATCATACTTTTATCTTTTATAACCTCTATATTATAAAACAACCCGCTAGGGGTCTTTAGGCAGGGCTTCTATACTAGCTCTTCTTAAATAGCCTGCACTCGTTATAGCTAGCTTTAGATCTTTTAAATGCCTTAGGTAGATCTTCTTTGACTAAATATATAAAGGCCTTCGTATGCCCGTTATTATCTTCTTATTATCTCTTTATTATCTCTCCTTAATATTAGATATCCTACTATTCATGCCTAGATTTATACTTGGATTTATGCCTTAATCTAAGCCTTATTTTAGAGTATCGCGGTTTAGTACACATGGAAGCCTTACCTGAAGACCCCTGGAGGGTTGTTTTGTAATATAGAGGTTGTAAAAGGTAAAAGTATAATAAATGTGTGTGCATATTGTAATTGGCTCAAACGGAACAGAAAACCCTGGAGAAGGAAATGCTCACTCGGTGCATGGGTACCAATTGAGTGTGGGAAAGGCAGAGATCTGGTTCCGCTCCTACCGAAGCATTTGTATGATAGACCAGAACCTTTGCTATCAACTTGATTGTTTCCTTCATACGAAAGGGTTAGCCATCGGTCCTTGTTCTTCACAACCGCACAAGTTGTCTTTCATCTAATCCTGAGTCCACTTGACACCATATTTGTCCCCGACCGTCCTTTTGCGTAATATTGCTCATCGTCTTATAAAGGTGTTACAATATACGATGCAGACCTGCTGAAAGATGGCCATTCCCCTAAGCTTCGGAAGCCAAGGAAAGAGTTCGTTGTTGGTGAGGGTGTGCCCGAGGTCGCCAGGAATTCAATGTCCCGCTGTTCTCGATGGACATGCTAGCCGCCGAGTACAGAGCGCTCTGAGGAGAGCCTGGGAAACACTTACGGAGGGGTAGGCGCGTGCAGGCATTTGGGTGGGAAAGGAAGGGTGGTGATTAAGAAATAACTTAGGCAAAATTGCGGAGAAACTTGTCTGATTACGTTGGCGTGTCCTTGTGTGTAGAGCTCTCCTTTGCCGCCAGGAATAACGTAGCGGACGAAGTGCAGATGCAGAGGAACAGCTGACGCACGGACTTTTGAATGAGGACAAAACAGATGTGCAGGATCCGGCCGCGCAGCAATACATGTGTTCTTACTTCTCCCGTTTAAGCTTTACTGGTAGGAGGGGATGCGGGCAGCGATTTGGACGGGGAGGACGACGGGAGCGTATGGGTTGCGCGATTTACGATCTCTATCTACTGCAAGGAGATCAGTTTCTCCAAGATCTTGTAGAGAAGAAGATGTAGCTACAGGCCAAGCTGTCCATGCGACGTCCCAACATGGACTGCATTCACGTCTACATGGAATAACATGGCAATGGAGAACAGGTCCGGGTCGCCAAGAGACGGTATGGCAGTACAATCCACTGCATTCTGAAGCGTCCTAGACATTCTCTCGCCGCTGTAGCCCGCCACTTAAGGCTTTAACACCAAGATTGTAACGTCCTTTGGCATAAATATTATCTGCACAAGATTCCAGGTAGCAAGTCTCTCGGCATTCTTCCTGCCGTCCAGCCCCAGCGTCGCATGACCAGGCCGAGACGCGAAAGTCCACACCCTTGTGTTTGTGCCTTCGAAATCTCAACCAAGGCACATGTCGATCCGACGCAGCAACTACTGGCTTTGATCAAGCACTACAGTGACTCCAGAGGTCTACATCTCGATAGTATGTGCATTATTCCTTAACTGTTTCTTTAAGCTCTGAGGGAAATCCGACATGCTCCATTAATTTCTGATACTAATACCGCGATAACTGAGAAGCAACCGGTCGAAGTCTTTTCTCCCGCTCCAGCACCTCCTCTGCTCTGACCAGAACAAGTTTGGCGGTATAAGCAGCTCCAAGCACGCTAACTACAGTTCTGGAACGGGGCTACGGCGGCTCAAACAGACTGAGATTGGCTCTGAACCAGTATAGCCTTGCCACTGGTCAGCAGATTTACCCCCTTCTTCTCGGACAGGTGCTGTTCCTCAGCGTCCGCCACAACAGCCCCAGTGCGAAGTAATAGAGACGCATAGTACGAGTCAATCTCCCTCTGCGACTGCATGTACCCCTGGTGGCGGAAGACGACTCTTGGCGGAGTGAGGAATTTGGGCAAGGCCCGTCGTCTCGTCCCCGCAGGCAAACGCCCCCCGGTATACCTTGGCCTTCTTTAACGAGACGACGAGCTAAAAGTGAGGATGGTGGATAGGCATGTGATGAGGACAGACAAGATCGCAATAAAGAATAAAGCCTCGCCACGGTAGGAGTTGGCGAGCCTGGACGGGAGAGGAAAGATCAGAAGTAATAGGCAGATAAACTTTTGAGGGTGGCAGTGCTGCCGATAGAACAGCGCTGGTAAGAGCAGCACCTCCGGTCCCCACAAACTACTACACTGCCTCTTCGCTTCCATCGCAGCGCTTGAGGGGTCTTCTGCCAGGTACCGACCGGAGTGTTGATCTCGTCCTCGGCGCTGCCACCTCACTCGAGCAAGAAAAGTCACAAGCAGAGCATCGAGACGACGTTGACCAGTTTCCAACAGTCATCTCTGCATCCCAGCCTGCAGCCGGCTCGACCAATCTTCCACCCGCGGCCAAACTGTGGAGGAAGGGAGGGCTGAACATAGCTGTGTGGCGCGTCTTTTTGGCGCCGAATTCCAACAATTTTTGGAGGAGCTCACCGCGCGTTTCTGCCTGGGTCTGGCTTTGTGCGGGGCTGTGGAGCTCGTCGAGAGTCTGGCAGAGGTGCGCAGGTGAAAGCTTCATCCCAAGTGTGGAGGAGTCGTACAGGTCGCTGCCGAAAATTTGGATCAAGGTGGCGCCGGCGAGGCGCCATTTCAAGCCGGTCAGTCCTTCCATGAGCTTTTGGGCATGAGGGCGGTGCGGTGGTACGGCGTGTCCGAGCCAGGGTGACTGTGGCGACGGTGCAGAGCGGAAAGGCGGCTGCAGTGACAACTTTAAACAACGTGTCGGAATCGGGTGGCTTGACTTGGGCAGCGCCTTGCAGTTGATCAGGCGGCTTGGACGCAGTGACGCCCCAGATGTGGCGGGGCCTGGGGTGAGCGGGAGGCTTCGCGCGGCGACGCGTGGGATACAAGGCCTCATGCAGCGCTGGCATCTACGCCAAGACTCGTGAACGTGCAGGTCTCGGCGGCGCGCAAAGTGCAGGGAGAGCAGCAGTGCTTCAGATGCCGTCCCGTGATCGCTGCCTCCTCCACCTCTGCCTCTGCCCCGCGTGTGTGATGTTGTGACTTGTAGCAATGGAAGTGGCGGAAGGACGGTGAGCATGGCGCGATGAGTGACGGTGGACCTGGCGGAGGGGGGCCTGGATTGGCCCGCATTTTTGGGCCAGACCTCGAGGACTGGCCCAGCCTGGCAGGCCAAACCTTGAGGATTGGCCTATATTGGCAGGCCAGACCTGGAGGATTGGCCGAGCGCAGCTACCCCATCAACCACGCCCGGTCGCAACGCTTACATTGGTCGCACCACTTCGACGCTGTCACTAACTCATGCAATCACACCCAACCTTGTCATGTCATCGCCGGAGCGGCAGCTGCAACAGCGGTTCGCGCATCTGACCACGCTGGCACGGGAGGGAGCGCGCGGCGTGCTGGCCGAGTACGACCGGGTCAAGACTGACTTCGCCACTCACTTCGACGAGCCAGATATCGAATCACGACTGCCGGCGCGCCTCGCGGCGCTCCTCGCGGCGCAAACCACTCCATTCGACGGCTCCAAGCGGGCGGCGCGTGAGCGTCGCAAGCTGTGCAAGCAGTGGAACATCACCGCCACCACGCTCGATCGCGACTTTGAGAACATCACGGCCGAAAAGTTCTTCCGGGCGCTCCGCACGCTGGCCTCCAAGGTCGAATACACTACAGCGCTTCCGCTGCTGGACGCGGCCCGAGACGAGCGTCTGCAGGGCCAGGATGTCGGCCAGCCGTGGAAGGGAATCAGCCGCAAGCGCGACCGCGCGCCCTGGGACATCCGCCGTGCCATGGAGAAGAGCGGGCGCTTTGGCGACATGACCCCCGATCCCACCGCCGCGAATGCCAAGAATGACGACGCCGAAAGCCGCCGGAGCCCCCAGTCACCAGGATTGCTGTCCGACGCAAGCGCGCGCGATCCCCTCCTCGGCGCCAACGTCACTCGTCGTCGCAAGAGACTCCGTTCCCCGTCGCCCGCTCCCCCGGGCAACCCTCCGCGCCGTCCATCCTGGCTTCGCAGCCGGCGTGCGAGGGATGAATCCCCTTTGGCGCCCTCGTCCCCTTGCAAAAGCTCTCCTCCGTCTGTGGAGTTGCCGCGGCGCCAATTTCTCGACGACTTGAACGATGACCCCCTCGAAGAGGTTGGTCCGGACGACTTTGCCTCCGATGACAGCTTCGGCTCCGAGCTTGCCCAAGACGACATACCATTCAACGCGGCCGACGAACCTGATGAAAATCTCGTAGGCCGTGGAACCGGGAGTGACCACGGAGACAACGATGCCGGAAGCGATGACAGCAAAACCCGAGAGAACGACGACGGCAATGATCCCGCGAAGAACGACAAACCCCAGGAGAGCAAAGGCCGCCACCCTGACTCCGATCCTGGGCGTCATGGGGGAGAAGATGGCGGTGACGGCGATGGCGGTAACGACGATGGCGGTGATGACGATGAGCTCGACACCCGCTGCCTTCGCCGAGATGCCTGGGTTGAAGACACAACCTTCAACAGAATCCTCAACACCCTTGCCTTCCTCCGACCCTCATGGCAGTTTGTCGATTCGTTACGTGTCGCGTCCCAGATCCCGGCGCGGCAGACGCTCCAAACCCCACCCTCGACCGAGACTGTCTTTGGCCTACACCTAACAGACCATTGGGTTCTGGTAATGCTCATACCCGACCGCAAAGAGATCAGCATCTACGATTCGCTCCCCTCTCCCGACCACTTCAGGCAGGCGTGCAGCGCCATCCGGCTCTTCTTTGCCAACTTCCTACCGCAGGAGGAGTGGACCGAATGGGTGGCATCAGCCCGTGCTTGCCCCCGGCAAAAAAACACGCGCGACTGCGGAGTGTTTGCATTGCTGACGGCGTGCCGGCTGGCAACCGACCTACCGTTACCCGAGCACGCCGACGGAGTTCTGTGGCGGCAATTGTTGGCTGCTCTTTTCTCCCAACAGGACGGCCTCAGCTTGCTCGATGAGGAGGACGCCGGCGACGGGACGTGGGACTTGAGCGCTGCGGCTCCTCCGCTCCCGGCCAACGGCAGCCGTGTGGCTCCCGAGGACCTTTTGCCTATGGTGGCGGCGCATGTCCGGCACAGCCAGATGCTGGCTGATGCTGCCCGGAAGGCCGTGGACGGGGTCTCTCAGCGGGTGAGCCACGTGGTGGATGGCCAGCAAACGGTCGTCGCGCTGCACGTTCGGGCTGAGAATGCGTTGGAGAGTTTGCCCGCCCGCGTGCAGGAGATGGAGGTGCGCGTTCAAGAGCGTGAAGCGGTCCTCGCGGACATGCGAAGAGTAGCGCCCGAGGCATCCGCTGCCATCGCCGAGTTTACGGCGTGCATCCGACCGCTACGTGCAGAGCTACGGATGCTGAAGCAAGGCGAACAGCGGCTCAGAAAGCTCGTCGAGAGCGCGGGCCGCCTGGGCCTGGTGGTGGGTGCCCGTGTGGAGCGTGACAAGGCGAGGCGCAGGAGACTGTCCCAGCAAATGCAGGGACTGGATGGATGAGCTTTGTTTACTGCTGTTTGTATTTAAAATTGCTTCGGGCTCGATCTTGCGTAAAGCCGCGTCTGTCAAACTTCCCAATAACGTGTAATCAGCTTTCAAGATTCTAAATAGCTCATGAGAACAAAGAAGCACCTCGCCCCCCTTCCTCCTCATGCTACCAAAAATTCACGCATTCAGCAGCAGTCTCCTTAAGCATCCACCCTCTACCTTACCTCCCGTGCAAAAAGCCTACCCAGTCCGGCGAGCGCACCACGCAGCCTCTCTTCCGGCCATCCTCGGCTTCCAATGTACCGGAAAGGGCCCATTCACTCCTCCCTGCAGCCCACCTCAATGTCCCGCGAGCATCAGCCCCGGCCGCCGGCGAGCCTGATCCGTGGCGAGGTGGCTGCGTTGCTGCAAAGAGACGCACAAGGTATGCTGATCTCCGCATAGAAGAGCTTGTCTCCATGCAAGGTTTCCTTCCTCCTGACCGCATCACGGAGACTCGCTGACCTTGTATGCCCCCTTGACCAATCAGTGTTCACTGGTTCTGCAGCTGGCTACGGCGGTGTGACCGGGTAGGAGATGGAGATGGGGGTGGGGCTGCGGGAGGGCGGCGACGGAGGTCGCCCGGCCATGGGCAGCGCGGGACGGAGGCAATCGGCTGGTAGCGAAGTTGGTAGGCAATGGTGAGCGAAGGGAGAGGCGGTTCCGCTAATCCCCGAGCAGCGGCGTTGTGCAGCAGAACCCCGGGCTTCGTCTCCATCTCGGGCGCTACCGTCACGGCTGTGGCCGCTTCTTGTGGCGCGCGGCGGCGCAGGAGCCATCGCATGCGCCGCGCTCCATAGGCGATGTATCTGTGCGGGGCCGGTGGGAGGAGGCTCGCCGGGGCTGGGGTTGTTGCAGGAACGCGGTCGTGACGGACGGTGTGGAGGGGCGGCGAGATGCGACGACGGGGGAGCGGAGGCGCGGAGGATGAGTCAGCGTCTTGGCTTATTAATGCCAAGGCGCTGACTCTATCTCCCGCCGTTCTGCCTGCGCTCTGGTGCTGAGCCAAGGCTGCTTAGGACGTCAGCACTCTCCAAAAAGCCTGGGCGGGTGGGAATTTGGGGCCTCAAATGCGAAATGGGATATTATTTCCGCCGTTCTTCTCGTGACCCGTCTTGCGTGTACACTAACACCCCGGAAGTGTTATCTATGTACGAGTCATTAGCGGCTGGTGTTATCTTATCACTTACTCGGCGCAGTCCTAGCAACACCAACAACACGGATAACCACAACAACAACAATAAACAACCACACGCGTCAACATCCTCCACACCCACCATGGCCGCGTCTCCGCACAGCAGCATCGCATCGTGGATCAGCGACGTCAACCTCGCAACCTCGAGCGCCCGCCGAAAACGCCCGTGCCCTCTCCGCCCAGACGATCCGCCCTCCACCGCCGCCAAACGCCGCCGCCCTCTGCGCGCCGTCTCCGCAAATCCCACCATGCCGCCCGCCGGCAAGCCCGATAAGTCGCCGCCACGGACGCGCGGAAAGGGCCGCGGTCGTCGCCGTGCGGGCGACGAGGTTGACGTCGACGCCACGCCGCGCGCCCCCGGTCGCATGGGCAAGCCGCCGCAGTTTGACGTCCCCACCGACACCGGCTTTGCCAAACCGCCGTCATCTCGCGCCAGCTCCAAGCAGTCCGGCCGGTCGGCCAGCCCCGTCAAGGGCCTCGCCGACCTGACGAGCGGCGCTGGGTTCGAGCACGTCCTGCTCGACCACATACTAGATGACGCCGAAGCAGCCCTCGGGAAGCCCATGTTCGACCTGTACTGCTGCTTGGTGTCGCAACGCGAAGGCACCTCCTTCATCCCCCGTGCCGTGAAGGTGAGCACTCTCGCGCCCCCTGCGCCTCTGCCAACCCTTTGCTGACGCCGTCGCAGCCCGAAATCACATCCTCCGCCCGCGGCCGCCTCCTCGGCCTGCCCGACCATGCTTTCTTCGACGACGACCGGCCCGCCAGCATCGTCTACGCCGAATACCACGCCGCCCAGCGCATCCTTCGCTGGGCGCGCGAGTTCACCGCCGACCAGGATTTCGAGCCCGCGTGGAACGACCAGGTCCACTCGCGGGTACTGGAGACGGCCCTCGCCGGCCAGGACGCCGTATCCTTCCGCAACGTAACCAAGGCCGACATCTCCCCCAAGGACCTTATCCCTAAGCACTCGCTCGGAGGCGACTTACAGGGCAAGATGATCGACTACGTCATATACCTCGACCAGCCCGAGGATCACCGCCGCCGCGCCAGAGACCTCCTCCTCCGCGAGGCCGAATCACAGCCGCCATCCGAAATCCCCTGGTCCGTCAACCACACCACCTACCCGCCCCTACGTCGCCGCCCAATCGCCGTCAGCATCGAGACCAAGACGGCATCGGGCAACTACGACCACGCCGTCGCCCAGCTTAGCATCTGGGGCGCCGCCCACCTGGCCCGTCTACGCCGTCTGGCCCCTCCCCCATCATGTGCGCTTCCGACCTTGCCCCTCGTCCTCGTCTCAAGCATGGACTGGGACTTGTACTTCATCAGCCTCGATCCCGCTGCCGCCGTCTACAGGATCTTCGGCCCCTTTCGCCTCGGCGATACCACCTCCTTGTCCAACGTGTACCGCCTCTTCAGAGCTATCCGCACGCTGGCGAACTGGGCGAGGACTGACTTTCAGGAATGGTGGGATGAGGTCCTTGATGGAGATTGAGGTGGTAAGGAAGGGCGTCAGGGTCCGGCATTCCTGTATTTACTACACTCTGAAGGCTTTAAGCCATACGACGCCGGAATAACGACGAGCTGTTGGTTCAGCTTGCCTGGAGATCCCGAGACGCAACAGATTGGGAGTAGAAAGCGGCGTCGCGGCGCGAAGACCGTGTGCAAGCACAGGCGGCGGCGAGCCTTGCTCGAGGCTGCGATTTGGTGGACGAGATCAACGAGGGTGGGCAGAGCACGCCTTCTCTTGGCTGATCTGACGGAGAAACTGAAAGTGATCAGGGATGATTAAACCCTCTGCGCGCAGTATCTGGATGACTTGGAAGGTCGGTCTGCTTAGCCTCTGATGATGTCTACTTGCACACAATGGAGTTCCTTTACCGTGTGGCCCGCACACCTGTGAAAAGCCGCTCGTTTTCATTTTGCTTTGTGCCTCGAGAACTACGTGTCCCCGCCGGACGCCCGCCCCGTCGTAATCCACCCAACCTCGCCTGCTCCTGTGACGTATAGATTCCTGGCAACGACTCCGAAATGCAGATGCCAGAACGCAGGTGTTGATCGCAGGCTGTCGGAAGCGCGAGGAAAAGAAACTGGCCAGCTCGTACGAAACGCCGTGTAGAAGGTTCAAGCTTCCGTGGGAGCGCGGCTGCTGGAGGCGGTTTCTGCAGTTCTCGCTCCTGCTCCACTTCATGAGCGATGTCGCTCTCTTGCTCTTCCTGTAATGACCTATTCTTGTTCTAGCCTTCTACCAAAGTTTCCCATTCCAGTCGTCCATGAGCACGTGGTGGTGCGGAAGTGTTGGAGGAGGTATCTGTTGAACTGGGCAAAAGCACGACGCCGCACTGATTCCAGTGCGGGCTATGAAGACATATGTTCTGACACACCCCCTTAGTTCACAGGTAGAGACATGGACCCAGATGTGGGTGGTGAATCATGCCAAGCTAATGGGTCGAACACACGACCTCTTGAAAATGCAGTGCGGCGTCGTGCTTTTGCTCCATTCGACAGCCAGGAGCCCGTCGTACACTCAGTCTCACGGCACGCCCTCACCGCAAACCGGGTAAGCGTTCCCTCACCACTTATCACGGCCAGAACAGCACTAAAAAATGCCCTGCGGGGGGTTTGTCCCGCTTTCTCTCCGCGCTGCCGCTGTTCTCCGCGGAAATCAAATCGCCTCCAGACTGCTGGGTGCGGTAATGCTCAATCTGATGGGAGACATGGCAGCCGGGCTGATCTAGGCGCTGCTGGGCAGGGCGGATAAGCGGCAACGGCATGGCGGCGTCGACGAGCGGCTGGCCAGGGCTGAGGGCGGAGTCGGAGCGCGAAGCATCAATGAGGCGACGCGGGCTCCAGAATGAAGCTTCCTTGCCCATGGTCTGGGCGTCATTCGTCGCGACTGACTGGCTCCGCGGTCTGGGTCGTTCGCGGCGGAAAAAGCGTATCTCGAGAAACCCGGTTACCAGGGTCTGGGAAAGGTGCGCCAAGCTGACGGATCCCCCGGCGCGGAAACCGGTGATACAAAGATACGAACAAGTATATCGGCGTGACAGTCAAAGGAAAACCGTTAAGATTGCCAATACTTCTGTTCATACGTTAATAGGCACACGGAGTTTTCCTCTCTTCGGCCTCTCCCCCTTATCCTAACGGTCGACGCAGCTTTACTCGAAGCGCCACTTTCCAGTTGTTCAGCCTTATCATCGTCCCAAGAGGCGAGTCTGTTGAAAACGTAGACGGCGGGCTGCTTCCCGGCTCGATCCAGAGAATCCACGATCACAGTACCCTGGCCTGGTAGCGAGCGATTTGGAGGGACATCATAGCGCTCAATTAGAGACCCAATTCGAGTAGAGCTTTCTCTATGATGCTTTTCTGATCCCAAACGAGCCTATTGGGTCGGCGGTCGGCGTTTCGGCAAAAGTGTTTGTTCGCCTCCATTTCCTCAACCCCGCTTTTCCCTCAATCCAGCTTGGTGAGGAGACCCCACCAAGCCTTCCACCATGGCTGCTACTCAATCGCGCATGCGTATAGACGTCCCGGCAGATATCGCCGAAGGCTTTGCAGAGCTGGAGAGATATTGCGCCGAAGGAGATCTGGGTAAGGTCCAGAAGACCTTTGAGCCCCGCTTCAAGCGCGTCCGCGCGGACTGCGGGCCCGAAGCAGTTTACTACTTCAGCACCGCACTGTTCAAAGCTATCGAGTACAATCGTCCGGGCATAGTATCGTTCCTCCTCGCCAATGGAGTTCCACTGGGACCTGGTGCGAAATATCAGGCCGTTCTCCAAACCAAATCGATCGCTATTTTCGAAGTCTTCCTGCAGTACGGGTGGGATATCAACGAGCTGCTCGACAAAGCGCACCCTCCAGCACTTGCGTAAGTTTGCACTTCAAACCTCCACCGCCGAGTCAAAATTGACGCGTGGTATATAGATACGTCGTCAAGGACCAGGAGCTCACCAAGTGGTTTCTCGACAACGGTGCAGACCCCAACAGAGCTTGCCGCCTAGATCTCACCCCGCTCTCGTACGCTGTTGGAGAGGCGTCACGAAGCGTTATCGATCTCATGTTCCGGTACGGCGGGGATGTTAACAAGGGGCAACTAATCCACCATGCGGTGGAGCGAGAATCGGACGATGCAACCGCGGTGGTCGGATTACTCCTCTCGAAGGGGGCCTCGGTCAATTCGGTACAATATTCCAACCACCTTCCGTCTCAGAACTTGTTCTACTTCACAGGCCTTGGAACGCCTCTTCACGCGGCGGCAAAAAGGGGTGATGAGGTTCTTGTGCGGTACTTGCTAACACGGGGAGCTGACCGCAACATTCTGGACTCCCTGGGACGTACCCCGCTCCAGTGTGCCAGGGTCACCAAGCAAGACGCAGTCGTCAAAATCCTTGAAGACGATTGCTCTGGCACTTAGACGGATCATCTCATGCTTGGCGTTCTTTCTACTGCGTAGTACTTGTTCAAGGTCATCAATAGCGGAGGCCAATAGGATCGTAAAAATTGTAATATACTGGACTGTCGGGACGTTTACAATCGGCGTTGAAGCGAGAAGGATTGCGAAACTTGTTCTCGGCTGGAAGCTCAAATCGAAGTCCAGGACGCGGTAAACTTCTCCCCTGCTTGTGGAGGAGAATATCGGATCCTTCACTCCTTCGGCAAGACACGCAATCGTGACCCGGAGACACGCAATTTGTGATCCAGAGACACACATTTGTAACCCGGAGACGAACCGGCTTCCTAGCATGCCGCTGGCTGACAACAGAGATTGAAGTTGATCTAGAGGACGATGAGACTAAATGAAGGATGATAATAGCGTTAACGAGGCATAGGGGTGTGGAGCGCCTGGATGATTGTTTAAGTTCAGATTCCCCGGGAGACGTTGCTAAAAATAAGTGGGCGATGTGAGAGGAGTAAAGTTGAGTGGATAGAAAATAAAGCAATTTAAGAGGGCCAGGACCTTTGGCCGGATTTACGATGAGAAGTTCTCCCCATACACATCTACCGCTGACATTAAGAACTTAGTCGATTTATGTAATTTTATTTGCGGCTTTTCGTGCCGATCAAACGTAGGGCCGAGATAAAGCTCGGTTTACTGATCCGGACTTAGTGCGGCTCTGCGGCTCGGCCCGTAGAGCCCCATGAGGCTCTTCGTCTACGTATATCGTGAGCTCCAACCAGGCGGTCCGGTTTGGTGTTGAGTCAAATTTGCAGAGAGGCGGCTTCTACAACTGCTATTGTGAGTCTCCAGTAGGATTGCTAGAGAGCCTTGACACGCGTCGCGGGAGGATATTGGCGATGGATTCGGCAGACGACGCGGAAACACTACTCAGGACCACAACGGGATATTACTCACCATATTATCGTAGCCGCGTAGCATAGACGCACTGGCAGAGAATGATCTTATCGATGCGCGCTGCAGAACTACTCACACACTCTCGTCGCCCCGGCAAGCCCACCCCGCTGGCGCATTCCGGCTGACGCTTTGGGGAGCGTGTTGCCGACGGAAGCCTGAGCGCCATAAAGTCCCCGTGCATCGTTGCGAGACTGTTTCCCCAGCTCCAGCGGGCCTCCCCTGGATGACCGCGACGAAAGGTGAAGGGTGCTCGAATGCACTGCGACTTTTCCGGGTTCATCGGGCCGCTGATCTCGGAAGTTCACTTTTTTTTTTCCTTTCTCGGCCGGTCCCTTCAACGCCGGGATGATACCGCGGGAGAGAGGAGTGAGAGCGGTACAGCAGTGCGGTACCATCTTAGAGGTTATGTTGGAGTCGAGATTGATATGTAGTAGAGAGAATGGGATACCAGCGTTCCTTCTATACGATGGTTAGTCGTTGGGGACAGACCTGGACAACACTATGCTTGGATGCTCTGAGTCTCATTCACCCAAGACAGATATTTGTGAGGATGCTGGAGGCAATTTGTCGATCGAATGCTGCTTAAGGAATGAAATGTACAGCCGAATGGTTGTGAAGTACCGCACGGTAGTAGAGGCCATCTCTATTATGAAAATGAGGAAATTTATAGACTCTTTATCCTCTCAATAAGATGTAGCGTCCAGCAATGATTCGTATTCCCTTTCACTACTGTATACTTCTGGCCGCGTCTTACTGATAGTGCTCGGTTCAGAATCCTTGCCAACAAAGTAGGCAGAGCACATACCCTCGAGGCAGAACTCTGCTCAGAACACACGCATGTGCAACATGAAAAGAGTGCTGCCCAAGTCTAAGCCTGGTCATAGGCGTGTATCGATATACACCATGTATGAGAATGAGATCCAGATGCCATCGTAGGCTTGCCAAGGATGTGCACACAGGTATCCATACAGTCTCCGATGACAAGAGGCATGATGTGACTCTCTATATAAGATTTCGATATGATTCGATGACTCTGTATGGTGTTGAAAATGACATCATAGTATTCGGATGATTTGATGATGAAGCCACTTATTGAGAGTATGAGTGCACGACTCTCTCTCATTCTGTGCACTCTCTGTTGACACCCCCAGACCTGTACTCGAGGCCGGCGCTGTACGATCAGTGACGTCGCACCAGAGAGCCCCTTAGCTTATCCTTCTCGCCGCCCTGCACTTATGTCTGCCGCCGTGTCTGCGTTGATGCTGATGCTGCTGCTGACAATGGTGGCCTCTTCCGGCGCCTCCTCTTCTTCCTTCTTCCAACAGTGTGGGGATTCTGGGACCTTGAGCCAAGAGCGCCGTACGCATACTGGGACGTCGGGGGTGAAGAGACTCGGGGCTTGACACCAGAGGACGGAGAAGAGGAGGAGAGGCGGACACGTAGTCATGGCGGATGGTCGTATGGGCGCGTCTCGGGACATTGGTCTTCCTCACGCGCCGCTCAAGTGGCGCATCCTCTGCTGGCTTCGATGTGGGCGGCCGCGAACATGCCACCAAGGAGTGTGGTGGTGGAGCGGTCCTGCTCTTCAGAGTTGGCAGATGGGAGCAGCTACTCCCTCGCGGGAGACAGCGCCGAGACCTATAGGTAGTTGTAATTTCGTTGTGCACCGAGCGGCACTGCAAGCTCGGCTGAGAAGCCTTTGATGTTTTCGCAGATGGTTGTCGGTCTAGATGATGCGGCGAAGAAGATGGGCGAGATCGCGTTGCTGTTCTGAATTGTCGGGATCCATGTGCTAGAGTTCGGGAAGGCTTTTATTTGTAAACAGGTCCTAGCAAGGACAAATCGCAGAACCGGTTACCTCTTGAGAATCAGCGTTGACAAACATTGTGTTGCGGTGTATACACTTGTCTTGCTTTGCCCACGCCTACTGTCTCCTTATCGGGCTTTAGCGGAGTTTCAACTTGCTAAAACCAAGGAGCCAGGCCTTGACGCCGTAGACGATGGTGTTGTCTGCCTTAAAGTCGCCGGGTGAGTTTCCAGCGTCATAAAGGAGCGTCCTTGAGGTAGGCCTTTAGCTACTTGCGCTCATCAGCCGGCGGCAGTGTCTTGCAGGCTTCCCACATTGACGTTCCCGGCAATAGGCTGAGATGAAGGGCGTAGGGATGGCAAGGCTCGCGAAGGCGCTGATCGATGCCCTCGAGGACGCCGTTGAACGGACAAACGCTCGGACACAAACACCGGTACATGCGCCATTCTGGACGTAGAACACAACCTCCGGCACATTCACTATTGTTGGAATTAGCCATCTTCTCTTCCACGCGCTTCTCCGGGAAGCGGTGCTGGCGTGCGTCGAGGGGCGGAGCTGGCAGATGGTAGCGGTGCCCGCCATGGCGCCCGAGATGAGAGGAAGGTGTTTTGGGACGGGGTCTTTGCCCGTTGCCGAGTCTGGCATACCGACTACCTGGATGACTTGGGCGGGGACTTTGGAGAAGACGGCCTCACGTGCAGCGTGTGGAACAAGCAAGCCACGAGTGCTGCTTTGCTGGAGCCTCTTTGATACCAAGATTGATGGCAAAGGAAGATGGAAGTCGTGCTTTTCTTTGTGTGTCAAGATACTCGGATGGATTGCGCGTCACGGTGAATTGAGAATAACGTACATGAGGAAGCTTGACTTGGATGGTAGCCGGAGGACATGGGCGGTACGATGCGGGCGGGTTCGAGCATCGCCATGCCTTTTCCTCGCGCACATCCATTCTCCACTCGATATTCATTTTCCCTTGCGTGTATTGTGATTTTGTAGACAAGACCGCCACCTATGAGAAAGACCACTATCCTCACATACCACGAGAAGGAATCCCCAGCCACTTCCGGAGGCCAGGCACATGGCCGTTGCCCCAGCGAAGAGGGCCCTCCGGCTTTGCTGTTGTTGTAGACGCCGACGTGACCCCACGGCGGCAACGATGGGCCAGGTAGTAGTAGTGGAGGAGGGTCGCAGGTGGCGGGTGAACAGAGATCTTTAGCGGCTATGGTGGTAGTTGAGAAGGGCCGCTTGTGGGGACTGGCAGCTGTCTTGTTGGGAGCATGTCATTTGTTCTAGCATTTTTATGATTCTTCTTACATTTTCAAGATTCATACCTTTAATAGCTTAGTCTCCAACGGTTGGGAACGACCATTTCTCTACTCTGCTGGAAAGACTGCATGGTACAGACCGCCCCATACAACCCTCTTCTTTCTTAGAAGTGACTCACTCCTATATTACATCACGATCGGAAGCTGCCAATAGGCAGCGCGGCATTCTCTCCTACTGCACACCCTGTCCGCGAATAATCCCGCCCACTTCGACTGCCAAATGGGGATGGTCATGTTCCGAGCCGATCCTCATCGACAGACGCCTGTTCTTCCTCGTGATCGCTCTTGATGCGACACTGTGCTCCTGACAGACCCCGTCGGTGAGCTCGGCGCCGACGCCTCCCCATCTGGCGTGGCTGTAACCGAATCTCCAGGCGGGTAATCTGCCAGATCCTCTCGGTGTTCCGCCTTAGCATGGGCGTGTGGGCAAGCTCAGACGGAGAGATTGCCCGCCCAACCGCTAGTGCGGCGAATAACAGAGCCTCAGAACAGGGGATGATGATGCTTATGCGAATGAGGTGAGAAGACATGGGTAGCTATGCATTGCTGATCGATGAGGGGTATGGAGACAGGAGTTCGGAGATCGGATGTTTTCGGGGGTTTTCGGATCCGTAGTAGTCGTGCCGACCAAGGACGGATCCAGACTACAGGCGACGTAAGCACAGATCTGTTTCTCAGGACACGGCGCTATCTGAAATGGGCTAGGCTACTAATCTCAATTGCCTTCTCGCCAATCGGAGGTTCTGCATTCACATGCCCGTTTTTACTACACTACGTCTTTTCTACGAAAACTGTCCGCTATAAGTATATTCGTGATTAACTTTTTCCTCAATCTGGCGCCCCTTCTTAACCAAATCATGGACCGTCTTCACGCCACAGCCGAAGAGCTTAAGCATCCTTATATGCTGAGGCTTCTTCTAAGCTTACCTATCTTCTGTCTGATCACGGTTGCAATATACCGAAAGTTTTTTCATCCACTCGCGAGGTTTCCAGGCCCACCTCTAGCGGCTCTTTCTTCCATCTCTCTATGGCGACTATACCAGAAGGGCTTTCCAGAGGAGGATTTCGAGAGGTGGCATAAACAATACGGTGGGCATGCTACTTCCGCTCACAAGCAGACTATAATGACCCAAAATAGAGAGCAAGGTCATCCGCATTTCGCCCAACGAACTTCATATTTCAGGGGCTGAGTCGTACAAAAGAATTTACAACCAAAATTCCCCTGCGAAGTATGGCATCTTCTACGATGCGTTCCTCGCTCCCGGGACCCTCTTCACTCAAACCGACATTGGCAGGCACAGGGAAAAAAGGAAGCTGATGAGCCCGGTGTTTTCCAAGAGCTGCATCAGCAGTATTTATCCTCTTATTCTAGACAGGATGTCTTGCACCTCGCAAAAGCTATCGCAGCGTTGCAATTCCGGGCCTATCAACATCGTGGATGCCTACCGTTGTCTAACCATAGATATCATCAGTGCTTTTTGCTTCGGCAAGACTCTGGATCTGACAAACCAAGCCCCGGAAGGCTTCAAGGCCGACTATCTACGCATATTTGACACCGCTGTCGGAGCCCAGGTCAACATTTACAACAACATGCTCAAAAGGTTCATTTGGCCCAGACTCCCATTTTGGGCCACCATGTTCTTGGATGAAACAGTCCGAGAGACTGTTGGGTTAGTCAAAGTAAGAATGATGCCCATCTCGGCTTCTTCCTCCGATTCAAGCTTATATATTTTTCTCTTCACAGCACGCAGCAATGTGCCTGCGGATGAACAGGAACCGCACGGCAGAACTCCCTTTCCCCGTGCTCTTCGACAGGCTGGCCCAATATCCGGACAACGAACAAATTTCCGAGGCCATGTCCGTTCTCATTGCCGGTTCTGATACGACAGCGCACACGCTCTCCATTGGCACGTTTCACATATTAAGCTCTCCGCAGATCAAGAAAAGGCTCGAGCAGGAGCTGCGAGAGAATGAGGTCGATCCGGATCAAATGCCATCTCTTACAGAACTGGAGAAACTTCCGTATCTGGTATTAAAATCATTGCCCGAGATCCACTGCTTACTGACCAATACGCAACCAGGTTGCATGCATGAAGGAATCTTTGCGTATAGCAATGCCCGTTCCCGGACGTCTTCCGCGAGTGGTCCCCGGAAATGGCCCACCGTTGGTGATCGATGGGAACGTTATTCCTCCTGGGGTACGTCCTCCATGCTTGATTCCTCTTCAATTGACGACGCTAAAATGCAGCTAGTCTATTGTTGGGTGTTCCGCATACTCCGTTCATTACGACGAGAATGTCTGGGGCTCAGACGCTCATCAATTCAAGCCGGAACGCTGGCTCTTGGGTAACGCGAAACAGCTTGATAGTTACCTTGTGGCCTTTTCAAAGGGCACTAGGCAATGCATCGGCATGAAGTATGCTTCCCCCGTTGCTTATAGAACTGCATGCTGATGAAATATGCACAGTCTCGCTGAAGCCGAGCTTCTTACTGTATTTGCTTATGTCTTCTGTAAGTTTGATATGGAACTTGTAGAGGAGAAGCTGGAGCCGCGTGACCTCTTTGCAACAGTACTTTCTAAGGAGGGAGTTAGAGTGAACTTTAGATCGAAAGGTCTATAAAGTTTTAGGCTTGTAGAGATAAAAGATTGCTCTATATAAGCAGTTTTCTTAGTTTATAGAATTTCTATTAATAGAAGTATAGAAAACCCAACGCTTGATTGGAAAGCCCCTAAAGAAATTTGGACGCAAATATCTTCGCCAGCCTTAAATAAAATATACTTTCTTTGAATTTCTACCACTGTCTTTTCGCGAGTATTAATGACATTACTCAATGCTCAACACAATGTGAGCATGGATGATTGATCAGCTCCCGACCTAGCAGCTACCGTCCACGGCCTTCAGCACAAGAACCCAGTCGTCATCGACAGTCCCGCCGCTCGGGGGAGTGAACGTCCTGTTGCCAGCCAGAGCCACACCGCCATCCTGCGCCGCTGTCGTGTACTGCCCATCCCTCGGGCTGAACCACCTCGCTTCCGCCTTCGTCCCCTCGCTCACATTCCAGTACCCACCTAGCGCCTCGAGATCCACATCAAACGCATCTCCATATCCCGCATACACCCAGTAATGCCTCTTCGACACCAGTGCCGCAACATAGCGGTTCGACTCATACTCCAGAACCTCCGAAGTAATAAAACTCCTGTCGGGACTCATACCGTCGAACTCCTCCCTTTCCACGTTTGCAAAAATCTTACCGACAAACCCTGTCTGCTTCGCGCCCGGCAAATGCAGCCCCTCATGCCAACTCGCATTCGCATCCAGCCCCAGCTGCGCCGGGTAATAGACCGTCTCGGCATTCGCCAGCCGCTCCGCCGGCTCGTAGCTCTGCTGCACCGGCAGGCTGCCGTACGTGCAGCCGCAGGCGCCGCTGAGCACGGCGCTCCATAGGCCGTGCCGCACCACGCTGGCGTTCCAAACCGGCTTGGAGGTGTTGAAGCTGTCGTGTGCGCCCTCGTAGTGGTTCTCGACGTCCATGACGGGCCCGGGGAAGGCGTCGCGCATCTCGAGGATGTTGGCGTAGTTCTTGGTGCTGTCCCAGGGGGTGAGGGCTGTGAAGTTGTAGTCGAGCGAGTCGGGGTCGGGGGACTCGTGGCCGGACTGGACGGCATCCATGGAGAGGGTGCCGAGGGTGCCGTTGATGTACTACCAGAGGGGTTGCGTTAGCCGGCTACGAGTGTGTTTTGGAAGAAGGAAGGGAAACCCACGTTGTGTGCGTACGGCTTGGGCTGGCCGGGCAGCGAGATCCACGGGCTGGTGGGCTGGAAGGTGACGAAGGCGTCGTAGCCCTTCTCCGCCTCGGCCGCCTTGAAGCCGCGCAGCATGGCGGCCCAGACGGGGCGGGTGTCTTCGATGGGGCCGACGAGGCTCTCCGGGTCCAGCGAGGTGTTGTTCCTCCATAGCGCCCTCGCTTGAGAGATGTTGCGCGTCCAGAAGCCGTCCGTATCGCCGCCCATGATCTTGGGGATGCCCGGGTACCGCGCGCCGAGGTAGCGGCCCAGGAACTCGGCGGACGTCTCGTTGAACAGGACGGGACCGCCGTACCAGCCGCCGTTGACGTAGCGGCCCCAGACGGGGACGAACGCGATGAGGATGTTGTACTCGGCGGCGCGGTTGACGACCCAGTCGACATGGGAGAAGTAGTCCTCGTTGGGCTTGGTCGGGTCCGAGTCATCGATGGCGAGGTCGCCATAGAAGTTGGGCACCGTTGCAACGTCATACTTGGAGAGGAGGACGGCCTGGATGACGGTGAAGCCCTTTGCCGCGCGGTCGGCGAGATACAGGTCGGTGTCGGACCTGTTCAGGCGGTGGAATAGCTCCCAGTTGGTGTCTGCAATCCACAGAAATGGCTCACCCGATTTCGTCCGGTAGAGATACCGCCCATTGCTGGGTGCGGAGATGGCGAGGTGCTCCCAGGCCACGGCGGATGATGGAATAGCCGCCGCCAAGGCCGTGCTGGCGAGTGCCGTAAGCACCGCGAGGAGATGAAGCACCACCATTGTCTACAGCGCGATGAAGCAGCAGAGGTCACCCTGCCACTGGACTTATATCCCAACGCCCTCTCCATTCGGGGCTTTTCGGGTTCCGGGATTGTTCAGGCCATCGGCGAGGAGCAGTAGCCTCACGGAGGTGGGGTGGTGGGGTAGTCTGGTGAGCATCAGAGCTCGAGTCAGCACAGCAGGACAGCCACATTGTGGGGAACTGCTCTGATTGGGGAGAGAGCCCCGGGCCTGGAGCGGCCATTCGCTCCCCGCTGTGGGGCGGCTAAAACCCGGGAACCGGCCCTGCCCGAATGTGCTTGAGTCTTCGGGTTTTGTTTACCGCGAGTCGTCCCGGATACTACGTAGACAACTGATGGAGTCGGCAAATGGGTCGGACATGGCCAGCTCAAGGAGACTTCCGTGCAGCGATCACGGCAGGGCACAATTCATGTGTAATACCTCCGTTTACGATGCTATATTCATCTTTTAGGGGTGGGTGGCGCTGTGCGAATAATAATACCCTAAAAGTTGGAAAGCGTACGGTGTGTATTGTAGTGATACGAAGGCTCGCCGATCTGTGCGCCACACACGGCACGCTACTGACTGCTCTTCTGACCGCCCTGCTGGACGCTGGATTCGCTGATGGGAGAGTGGACAGCCAAGGAGCTGACCGGTTTTCTGCCTACATGTCGTCGCTCGAGCTGCTGTCATCAGTGATATTATCTAAATTGCTGTCCTCATCCGCGCCGCCTCTTGCCCTGTCGTCGCTGTCGTTATCTTCCTTGGTAAACTCTGGTCCTATTTTGTCCCATTCGTGTCCTGGATGAAGCTCTTCCTTCCAACCATCACACTTGTAGCATAAGTCAGATTCGAAGCATTCTTGGCAGGCGAAGCGCAATCCTTGAATGAGCTGGAAGAAAAAAAAGCATGAGAGCATGTCAGTGGACGTGTAGTTGCAAGCCGTCGAGAAGATCAGAAATACTTACCGTAAAGCAATTATCACAGGATCTATAGTAGTAGCTAAAGGCATTTTTCGTCTTATGCGACCACTTGTCCTAAGGTCGCCATCCTGCCCTTGCAGGATCCTTTTCAGAATGTTTCGCGTTCCCCGGTCCGCACCACGAAAGCGTGCAAACTTCAGTATGGACCAGTCCTCGTCCTCGTGACCGTAGATCCTGAATTTTGTGCAGAGTGGGCTCCCTCGTCGATAAAGAGCCTCACAACCCCATCTTGATCGGACAACTGGCTCTGGTACCAGTTCGAGCAACCCCTGACTGCATAATGCAGTGGAGTCCAGTTGTCCTTGTCTCGAGTGTTTAGAACAGATTGATCTTTCTCGAGAATAAACTTGACCAAATCGCATGACCCACTCTGTGCAGCCATGTGCAGAACGGTCCTTCCCAATTTGTCACGGACACTGATGTCTGCTCCGGCATCATACACGCGGCGGAACATGGACGAGTCACGGTGTGCAGCAAAATGGATGGGGTAACGGTCTGCGTCGTCTTTGCTTCGGACGTCGGCACGTTCTTTGAGAAGCCAGTCGACGACGCTCTCGGCGCTGTGGAAGCAGGCAGAACTGAGCGCGCAACCGGACCACCCAGAAACCTGATTCAGTGTCATATTGTCCCGCCCAAGGGTGTCATGTAGATGTTGCAATATCTTGAGGGTTACGTCTTCGCCCTCGGCGCCACGCATGCACGCCGCGTTGACGACACTTCCAACGAACGGACAGGGCTTCTCAACGAATCCACTTTTGTCCAAGATCAGCCAGAATGCTTCAAAAATGCCCATAAGGCATGCAGCGTGCAGTGGCGTGCCATGGACCCTGCTGATATGATTGGGGTTGGCCCCCCGATCCAAGAGCAGGCGTGCTATCGCCGTGTCCGACTTGGCCAGCGCCTTAAAAAGCGGCGTTTTCCCTTCATTATTTGGCCTGTTGATGTCGCTTCCCTGGCGGAGAAGCATCTTGATGACAGGAAGGGCCACCCGCTAGTCCCCAATCATATAGTTGAGTGGTGTGTCGCCTCGGTCGTCCTCCAACCGTAAATCGGGCTCAAACTCAAGAAGGCTGCGTGCCACATCCTGCTCTACGGACAGTTGCAAGGGGACAACTCCATAGTATTCTGTCTTTGCGTTTGGATCCGCACCAGCTTCGAGGAGGAGCCTGGCGATTTCGGCGTTATCCCGCCAAACGGCGAATGCAAATGCTAAAAACCCAGGCAGACTGCAAGAGGATGAAGTCTTTAATTCTAGAGCCGGCTCCACCTCGAGCAAGGCTTTGACCACCTCAGATCCCCGGTTATAAACAGCAACATGCAACGGGGTGATGCCATCGGTCGTCGTCGAGAGATTTACGTTAGCGCCAGCCCGAAGCAAAGCTCTTGTCATGGAGACATCGTTGCAAGCCAAGTGCAAAGACACCCATCCTTTGTCGTCAGCAGCATCCACATTTGCACCATCTTTGATGAGCGCGTCCAGGATCTCAACATTCTTGTTGCGTGCTGCGCGAAGTGTGATCGGACCAGTCGGCGTTTGACCGTTCGAATCAGCGCCGTTCTGCAGCAAAAGTCGAACCATCTCGACGTTGGTGCCATCTTGAACAGCCGCATGGAGAGCCTTAGTACGATTCTCCATAGACGGTGGTTTGACTCCTTCAAGCACCAGCTTAGCAGCGTCAAGGTCGCCTCGCTCTGCCGCGCGAACGAGGACCGGCTTGAAGTTACTCTCGTTATCCGGGTCTGCCCCATGTTCGAGCAGTACTCGGCACGTCTCGAGGCGACCGTTATTGACGGCTATGTAGAGCGCAGTACCTCTCGAGCTCACACGGTCCACATTCATTCTTTCATCTTCAACAAGCGCCTCGACACATTTCGAGTATCCGCGGCCAGTAGAGAGGGGAAGAGGTAGCCAGCCGTCTTTATTGACATCGAACACTGGCTCTGCACCCGCTTCGAGAAGTATGCGTGCAGCAGCACGATTTCCGTCATAGCAGGCGCAAGTGATTGGCCGAAGGGTGCCCTTCAGGTCCTTGTCGGCATTGGCATCGATGGGGCGCTGCTCATTCAAGACAATACAAAGAACAATTGTCTACACTCGGCAGTGGTCGAAGCAAAACACAAAAACAGTATCATAATCGGCCTTATCGACCGCGTCCACTCTCCGGACACATTCTACGCAAAGAACGTTGACAATCTCACCCCGATGCACCTCGCAGTGGATTACGAGCGCTGTAGTTCAAAGCAGATGATCGTAATTGAGGCAATGATCAAACATTGGGACGCTAAGCATGACGCTTTAAACGTCAACGTGCTTAATGAGGAAGACGAAGAAAGCAAGGTAAGTTCTGTTTTGCGCTACCACCAGTGGACCCGCGAATGTGCTCGAAAAAAGGATTCAGGGACATCCAACACCATCTGGCCCCCGATGGACAAGTCAACCGACAGTCCGCCCGTAGAAAACAAAGTTCAGGAATCGGGGAACTTGACTATAGTGCCGCACCCCACCAAGCCTTCTATGCCGCGCCCTGGACCAAAGTGGAGCCAGACACCTGCTAAGGTCTATGTTCCGAAGGCTCTACTGTACCCGCAAGGACTCGCACGGCGAAGCACGGCGTGGGAAATGGATGCCCAAAAAAATGATGACCTCCGGGAAGATGCTCCTACGAGCAGCAAGACGGAAGGTCCGACTAAACCCGCGGAAGGGAAGAAGACAAAGAGCGAGATGGTCGACAATAAAGCTTTCAAGGATGGTGGGACAGACCCGAAGCCTTCGAAGCTGACGCAAGAGGAGGCTGCAGACAAAATTAGGGACATGCTGAAAATGCACTACATGTGCACACGCAACGATCACAGGCAGATCCTGTCATTCTTTTACGGTCCAAATGAAGGTGTGCATCATGTTTGCCGCTACGCACTTGCTGAGTGCTAACAAAAATGCAGTGAAGCAGATATGCCTCAGCTTCGTCGGGGGCCTGGCGGTGATCCACGAGGCACAGCTGAACAAGATGCGTTACGTCAGATTCGACAAGACCCTCCACTATCTCGAACTACCATACGTTGAAGTCAAGTTGTCCAGATCCCAAAGCACGAATCCAGAGGAGGATTGCGAGGGTCGGAGGGACTACGAGGCCATCTTCGGCTGGGTCAAGAAAAAGGGAGTGGAGCAGATCATCCATCTTTCCGTCGAAGACTATGAACCTCTCCCGCACAGCAACGACTCCATTGAGCAGGCGCTGAGAGGCTTGCAAGTCATCAAGACCTGGGACTGGTGCAAACCGGACATCGACTCGGAGACGCTCCTAAAAGCAGCGCCTCACGTGCAGGAGCTCGTCCTGTATTGGTCTGGTAATAACGCCGTGTTGAGAGGATGGAGTGAGCCAAATGGGCTGCACAGACTTCGGCGACTGGAAAAAATCACCGTCCACGGCATTCCGGTAAGGACTTGCTTGATTCGTCCATCTCCTTAGCATCCTTGATCGTGATGTTGATTACTGTCTTGGAAGGGCCTTGAGACTAGGAAAACAGCTCAGTTGCGCTTGGGGGAGTTCAAACAGAGAATGGAACACCTGCGCGGAAGGGCGTCGGTCGAACCCCGTCATGGAGAATATGCGCAACTGTCAAACAGGAACAACGTGATCTACATCGCTTCCGGTAAAGGAGCTCCGACTCTCCTAAAGATCAAGGTCGAGGCTATACTCGGAGACTTCCCTCCGAGAGTTGTTGGCATCAACGACCCGGTCCAGGTGGCCCAAGACCATCCCCCAGAAGACCAGAGGTGGATAGCATGCATGAAGCATTTTACCAAATACGCCAGGGACCTTTTGGAAAACCAATCAGGCAGCAAGCCGATCACTGTTGCGCTCATCGACGACGGCGTAGACTTCACTGACGAGAGAGTTGCCAGCATGGTCGAAGATGGCCGAAGCTACTTCCAGAGGCCGAGCAAGCTCATCGCACCCTTCTGGACATCGAGCGGTGGGCATGGTACTGCCATGGCGGGATTGATCCGCACCGTGTGTCCTATGGCAAAGCTGTTTGTCATACGCCTGAACGAGTACACTTCAGAGAATGGGAGACATCAAATATACGCGGACAGTGCCGCAACGGTAAGACATGCTCTCGAGATGCATCCCCGCGCTACTGATGCCAATACGAACGACAGGCTGTGCGCGCCGCAATCGCGAAGGATGTGGACATAATTTCCATGTCCTGGACCATCGAAAGGACCGAGAGCAATGACGAGGGCATCAAAAGGCTCAACGCAGCAGTAGAGGAGCCCGCAAAGCAGAGAATCCTCATGTTTTGCGCAGCCAGCGACCAGGGAGTTGGCGCTGACAACAGCTTTCCCGGGAAATCCTCGTTCTGCTTCAAAATCGGCGCCGCAACCACCTGGGGCACGGCCCACAAATCCGTCGGCGCGCCGAACAACCACGTCGATTATATTTTCCCGGGCCATAACATCATCCAGGAACGCGGTCGAGAACAAAGAGCAGATAAGCTGAGCACCTTATCCGGGTCCAGCGTAGCGACGGCGCTCGCCGCTGGTCTCGCACTGATATTGCGCTGCGTGCAATTTGCTGCACAGCACTTCAGAGAAGAAGACGACTGTAATGAAACATTCCAAGAGATGAACAAGCATCTAGAAGCCCTCAAGACTCGAGAGCGGATGCAGGAGGCATTTGAGCAGATCAGGTCAATTACAATCAACAACACAAAATATGTCGAGGTCTGCAATGTCTTCGAGGTGGCCGGAACGAAGATTGAGGATGAGGACCCGGTGAAAAAGCGAGAGTGGGTTCTGAAAATAGCTCAACGCTTGGTAGGACAGATCAGGATGACGTGATGTTAGGTACTATACTATCAGCTCCGCCCACCGATCTTATTATAAGCGAAACACGGTGGAAAAGATATGCGGATGTACAGCGAAGACTGAGAAAGAAGTAGAGGATAACATCTACTCCCGGAGCTCGGCGTAAATCGTCGCCGGATTGTCGTGAAAAGATAGGAAAGAAATAAAGGAAGTGAACGCGAACATTAAAAAAAATAGGAGAGAAATAATTGGATCGGAAGGACGCGAGAAGTAAGCGGCACGGGGAGACGATCTCGAACAAGGAAAAGCCGGCCAGCAGTCGTTGCAGCCCGCGCCTTGTCTTCTTCCTCATCGTCGTCGGCGTTATCGGCTTAAGCAGCGGCGTTTTCAGCGGAGGTGGAGTCGAGGTCGGAATTGCAATGCTGGAGGACTAGTAGAAGGGGACCGGCCTGTCGGGGCGACGGCGTTAACGATAAGGAAGATGATGGTGAGTTAGGTAGCGGGACGCCCGTGGCGCAACTGGTGGGCACAGACAGAATGAAATGACCCTGGAGGGTCATTTGGTTATGTCCGTTTGCGCCCAGCACATGCGCTGGGCCTATCGTGCTCGGCGTCGTCCAGGCGATAAGCCACGGCGGCCTACTGCTCGATGGAGCTGTTGGCCTGGCTTCACGCCGCCACCACGCCCTCGCTCGCCAGCTGGCCCAGTACTTCGCGCACGCACGCGGCCCCAGCCGCCGCCGCAGCGCCTCGTCGTCCGCGCATCCAACGCCCCGTACCCGCTCGTAGCTCGTCTACCACTCCCGCCGCCGCGTCGTGCACACGCCGCTACTACCGCCGCTACGACGCGTTGATCAGCGCATCGTCGGGCACTAGAATCGCGCGCTCGCTGGCTTCGTACCGCCGCTCTGCTCCGCCCCGCTACCAGCCCCAGCAGGACGCTGACCACGACGCCCAGGCACAGCCAGAGCAGCGGCCCCGCCTAACCCTGCCCGTCCTGCCTCCGCTTCGTCTCTTGTCTACGTTCCATCTCTTGTCCCCGCTCCACCTCCTGCCTCCGCTCCGCCACTCACGCCTGCGCCCGTCTGGCCGCCAGTATCTCGGCACGTTCATCGTGATGGTGATGAGGCTGTGATTGCTGTTTGGTGGGAGCCATCCTATAAATACTGCAGCACCCTGGACCTGTCGAGACCGCATAGGAGATCTGAGGCGGAGCTCTACTGGACAGTGAGGGGTCTTCCTCCTCCTCCTCTTCCTCCTCCTCCAACTATTGTCATGTGGTGTCGCTTTAGTCAGCCGGGTTGACGTATACTGTAGGTTGAGAAGCGTTGTAGATGGCGGCCAGCTGAGGAAGGAAGACGGCGACGGTCTCGTGGATGAATCGGGTTGGGGGGGCAGACGGCGAAGGCTTTGAAGGAGGAGTGACGACACGAACCTCAGCGTTCTTCTCGACCATGATGGCAGCTTTCAGATCCGATGGAGTCTGATCCCACGTTGTCTAGGATGTTCTGGCGGTGTTGCTGGACGGCGACCATGGCCTGAACCACGAGAGGCGGTTGTCGGTCGCAAATGTTGCACGAACGAAATCGTCCAGCGCTTCGATGCTCAAGGCCCACTGGCCGTCGTCAAAGCGCGACGCAATGCCAAGTGTGTGCCGCTGGCTTGCGATGAGAGAGTCTGCGAGAGGAGACGTTCGGTCGCGGCGCTTGCGGCAGCTTCAAATCCCCCCGCTGGAAGAGCATGTGGCGGCATGGTGGCATGGAAACATCAACGGTCGCGCAGTAAGAGAACGACGAGGAATGAGGTGAGTGGGTGATGGAATTGTGTTTTTCAGACGAGGTGCGCGCCGGAGTGCGAGGCGCCAAGTGTGACGAAGTTCGCCATGTCCCGGTCGCGAACGAAACACACTGCACGCACCGCCGCTGTCTCTCCGACAAGCTCTCCCGCCACTCCTTCCGCGGCCCGACCTACCATGACTTCGCACCGCTCACGCCAGATCGATGCGACTCAGGCATGCGGCGGCGCCTTGAGACCTCTCGCTGCTCTCCGCTGCTCGAGGAGCCCGGGGGGGTAATGCGGTGTTTCAGGTCGGCGGGCGCATGGGGTCGACCGACTGAAGGACTGCGCTGATTTTTGGGCCCCGCCTAATTTTGAAGGCCCCGCCTAATTTTGAGGGCCCTGCCTAATTTTGGGGGCTCCGCCTGATTTTGGGGTGCCTGGATTTGTTGCTCCGCTGATTCCGGGGGCGCAAAAAAATGAGGGGTCCCGCCAAAAAAAGGCCTGCGCCCGGCTATGCGACGCCGCGACCAGGGCGGCACTCAGGCGCCGACAGCATCTACCTGCCACTATCAATAGCAGCGACATCCGGTCATGTTTAAGATTTTAAAATTCTGAATTTTAAAATCTTCGAAACAGCAGCCAAGAAGCGGCGCCATTTACGATTGTAACGGCCAAAATTCCGAATTTTAAAATTCGAACGGTTTTTATAATTCAGAATTTCAAGATATAAATAGTTTCTATAATTTTTATTATTCTAAAATCCTAGATCTTAGAATTCGAATAGTTTTTATAGTTTTTCAAGTTCTAAAATCTTAGATTTTAAAATTCGAATAGTTTTTATATTTTAGAATTTGAAAATTTGGATAACTATTATAATTCTTAAAGGTCTAGAATCCTAGGTTTTAAATCTCGAATGATTTTTATTATTTTTGAAGTTTCAAAATCCCAGATTTCAAAAATTCGAATGGTTTTCACAATTCTGAAGTTCCAAAATTCCGAATTTGCAAGCCCGTCATGGCGCACCAGTCACACACGTCGCTGGCGTCACTCAGCGCGTCGTTCTTTACTGCCATACCAGAGACACGGAACCGGGATGAAACGAAGCGGCGGTGCATGGTCGGAGGAGAAGAGATGGAGCTCGCAGCGCTTCAATTTGGACTTTCTTACCTTTCTCTTCACCCTTCACTCGAAACGTCAATATCGTCGTGCAGCCCACAACGGAATGGCTGTTCTCCACCCTGCATACCCTTGAACAAGGTTAGGTCGTGCCCCTGCAGTCGTGCTCCTTCGTAGCCTGGCGGAGGAGCTGAAGGTCGACCTGATGTGGTTTTTCCATGCGTCGGCGTCGCATTGCCGAGCTGAGTCAGGTGCCCCAGCTGGCATTCTCCTAGGGGGAGAAGGGCAAAGTGCCATGACCCCAGAATACGCGCATCCCATTGACGTTTTGACTCTACGTTGGTGGTTGAGGGGAGATGCAGACGAAGATTGTACGCTACATTATCACCTTCACGCCAATGGATATACGCGTACTCACAAGCTCCATCAACAGAAATTTTGCAGCCATCCCAAATCTTCATACACCGAGACCTCATTCCCTCACTAACCCTTCTTATTTTGAGAGTTGGATATCGATGCCCAGTACTGCTGAATCCGTGCCGGGGTTGATATTCCCTCCAGAGAAGCTGTCAGCAGCAGCCCAGTCGGACCCAGGTAAATCGTGGTAGGTGTCTGTGACGGCGTCTCGAGGCTTATTCAGCACGCCCTTCTTTTGTCCTGGGAAGTATGACAGCCCTCGTGTTAGACAAAGGCCTGGAGGGACGTTTTTAGTACATACATACCATGCTTGTACGTCCATTCTATCAGTGAAAAGTCGGTGGGTCCCCAAAAGGCCGCTCCAGCGTCTGGTCCGGCGCGGCACGGATGCGATGGCGTAGGCTCCTGAGAGGCAGGCCGCAGGGCAGAGAATAGGTTCGTGCAGTTTCGCTGTTCTTAGCCAACAGTGGGAAGCAAGCGACGCCTATCCCCGCGTATTCAGACCACACACCTAGGACAGCTCTTCCACTTCCCCTTTAAAGTACGGCATGGGAACAAGGAAGTTTGTATGACCTCCTCTTCTCTTTATCCATACTCGGTTCCATCGCAGAAACTGCGTCTGAACGGCCATTGTCTTGTATGGGGCGGCGCAAAGGTCGATGAGGAAGAGCAGCAGTTGCAGCGGAGAAGTTTGCCCTCGAGGCAGGGTATTAGGTAATGTTGTAGGCAGGGCGGGTCAGTGAGCGGTTTGAAAGATATGACGGAGTTCGCGTTTGGCGCGGTGGCGGGGAGAATAGTCTGCAGGAACATCTGCGAGCAATCGTAGCCACGGCCTGGAAGGAGGTCACTGCGGGCAGGTAGAATGGCGAAAGAAGGTACCTTCGCCCGGGTCCAGCGTGTAGGAGATGGCTGAAGGAGCCCCCTCCATCTACTCTCTGTCCGGTGCGCCTACCCCCAGGCCGTCGATGGCCTCAGACGGACCTCGCCCTGCACTTCCTGCACTCCTTGTTCTCCCTGTTCAGGACCGCGAATATATCTGCATCCAGAGACAACTCGGCGTAGCCTGTGGCTTTCGAGGGCGATGACTGTTTCGGGCCCGGCGGTCACCGGGTTATGGTGTATACCCCATGGTCTGAATTGGGAACGAGTGGCGATGAGTTACTTCACGCATGCACGTCTCCACGGCAGTATCGTTCATATGTTTATGATCACTGGAATTCCGCTGACATATATTTACAGTTTTCGCGACCATCAGATCGAGCTGTCCAAATTCGGGCCAGGCCACCAGTCTTTGACCTCCTTCAAAAGCCAATCCACAACGCCGGCATTGGTTTGCTCGGGTTGTTCCAGCATGCCCCAATGACCTGTTTTGATGACAAATTCGGTGAGATTCTCAGAAAGCCTTCGCAATTCCGCTACCGGTTTCGGATTGTATACTGTCTGGGAGACAGAGTCGTACTCAGTGTGGATGAAAAGGACGGGCATTTTCAGAACCCCATTGTTCACAACCTCTTGCCCGTATCTTTCGTTCGCTCCATGATTTAAGTACCAAGATGTTGCACCATGGGCGCCATTCCTGCTTAGGCTCGCGGTGAGCTCATCGAGGAGAGGCGCGTCGAGGACAGTCATCTCAAGCGGCAATTGAGGAACCGTAGCGTTAGGTCCGCCGAAGAAGCCATTGTCCTTCGTGACATTGGCAAATGGTGAGCGGGCTCGCCCAGATTCGGGACTCCCTTTCGAGTAGAATAACTTCAGGTAACCCGGGATATTGGATTCGATCTGACGATTAGCCGCGTCGGCATTTTGTTCGTAGAAAACCTGGTAGTCGAACTGGCCATATGGATATTGGTCTTCAGGATACAGGCTTCGGTCAACCCCAGAGATCAGTGCACCCAAACCTAGCTCCAGGCGCCGGTAAGGGACTGACATGCCGATGATAGCCTTGCAGACTTCCGGGTGATGAGATGCGATCGACCACATCAAAGCACATCCCCAGTCGTGGCCGAACCAGATGGCTTCTTCTCGGCCGATATGATGGAGCAGATCGATGAATTGGGGGACCAGCTTTTCCAATGCGAAATCGCTCGAGTTTTTAGATGTCCATGTTCGGCCGTATCCGGGCATGTCCGGTGCAACCACGTAAAAGCCCAGACTGCTGAGAGACTGCAGTTGATACATCCATGTCAGAGCGATCCCAGGCCAGCCGTGGAGGAATAGTATCAAGGGCCCATCTGAAGGACCGGCGGTGAGGTAAGAAAATTGATTTCCTGTGCTCGGAGAGACGAAGGTGTTCGATGTAAAATTTGCCATGTTGACGAAAATCCAGACCCGTTGGATGTTTTCCTTAATCGAGATAATCCTAGTCGTAGTTATACTTTTCTTCCTTATAAGCAAATTATAGCTCCGGCTTCTGGTGCTCCTAGAATCTATCCGGCCCGGAGGGATTACTAAATGAGAAGACGAGGGCATCAGGCGATAGAACAACCCGAGGCATTAGTGAGTAATCATTAAGGGGTATCAAGCAATAGAACAACTCGAAGCATCGATTAGTAATTATTAAGGAGTCTCGAGTCCCAGCCCTCCGGATGATGGGGACGACGGGCTGGGTGATCGGGACAACACGCCGGGTGATGGGGTCAAAACGCCGGTCGCTGCTGTGAAGGGCAAGAAGAGGCGACTCAGCCAAGACGGCGACAATGTACGTGCTTGCATGGCTCTCGCACCTACTGATCAGGCCAGAATATCGCTGATTAGAACGCTTAAGAAAGTTGCGTCCAGGAAGAGTTGGGATACCGTCCATCTGACCAAAGCCTAAACTCCCTTATAAGAGCCTGGTTCCAACGACTGCGGAGTCCTCGCTCTTGCAGCCGCAATGTACTTGTCTACTGGCGTTCCCATCCTAGAAAAGCTGAACGGTACGTTCTTACGGGAAGCCTTCTCCGTCCTCCTCGATGCGCCCTGCAAATTCAACAGAGAGACCGACGAAAACGCTCGTCCTCTGTCATTGCCGCAATCCGCAACCGTCAAAGAACTCCGCGAAGCCCTCGAAGCGAACCGCACTACCCTACTCTCCCGGGCGGCCTCCTACTGTGTCGCGCAGTCAAGCACCGCAGACACCCATGCCATCTTCACAATCGAGAAATGCGAAAAGAGTCTGGCCTCGCTCCACGAGCTCTCGGCCCAGCCGTGGATGCGGAGGGGGCAGTATGGCGGGAGATAGCCTCGCGAAGGAGGCTGGATGTTTTGGGTCTGGTCGAAAAAGCGGAGAAGGTTGGAGATTTTGCTGAGAGAGGAAAAGGGCGTTCGAGGAGGAGGCAGCAAGGATTGACCGCGATGTTGCCTTCCTTGACCGCATGTTACAATAGACTTGACTTTTGCTGATTGTGTAATACATGAGTTGACAGGCTAAAACAGGTCTTGTGCCGCTGATCTGGAGTCTGAAGAGATGCGTGGATTTTGGAAGATGCGAGGACAGGAGGCCAGGATCAAGTCATCGTCGCGGGATAATGTCGACGCTAATGAGGGTAGAATGGGGGTGCAACACAACCGGAACACGAGCAACGGAGGAGAACGGATGGGGATGAATGCTGCGGGTACGCGGTGCTTTGCAGAGGCGGCGGCGCCGGCGGCGGTAGGCGGAGCTGAGAAGAGTTGACAGGGAATTGTAGAACCTACGTGTATTTGGCGAAAGACTCTCCGGCAGGAGGAGCACAAAACCGCCGTTTTCGGGGCCAACGCTGAGCAGAACTACGTATTCCAACACACTCCGTATTGTTGCTCGTACGGGCCTGTATTTTGCGGAAGGCATTCGCCGAGCTTCTGGGCGCGTTCTCCAAGCAACGCCGCACTGCTGCCTTCGGATAGAGCCGCACCACCGTCATCACATTCGAGCCGGCCGCTCTTCTGTCATGCGATGCAGCATTCACCACGCCACTAAACATTCATCCAGATTTAGTATGCTAAATCTTTTGCGGCCGGTTGTCAGGCCAACTAGCGTATTGGTAGACGTGGCCCTGTTACAGTAGTCATGTACACAACTTGCAAGAGAGATTGTTAGCTAATGCTGTGCAAATTCCAAACTCGCCACACTTGGAATCGCCACGCTTGGGCTTCCCGAGCGCCATGCCCGTCTCGTCTCCAATGCGGTGAAATGGTTGCCTGTACTTATTTAACACCGAACCTCAGTAAGATCCTAATGAAACAGCGACATGGGAATGGTTGGTTGAATCCGTGGGCATTGACCAGTATTTGTGGAAGGCCAGGGGTGTTTACTGAATGGAGGGTACACATTGGACAGTCTCGTCCGCAAGTGAGCCATGACGTGCACCTTATTGTCCGCATTCTGAGCATCATTGTCCGCACTGAAAATCTTAAAGTCACCGGCCACGCTTTCTAACGACTGTTTTCCGAACGCTCAAGTACAAATACGCTGATTCAAATGAAGTACCGCGGCACGCTCTACTCCAGAGCCTGTTTTTCCAATTGTGATCGTTTAAATACCTTTGCACATCTTCTCAAAACCGTGCTACCTTTCTCCTACGCGCAAAGCCAACCTTCGAAAGATATCTTTGCTCCCAAACATGCCAACTTCGCTCCAGCTAACGCTGACGTTCTCTTGCCCGGCGCTTGGGAATACGAATTCTCTTCAGGCTTGTTGGGTGTTTTGAAAGGGACACTCTTTTGCCATTCAAGGGGATCCCGTGTTTGTGTCGGTAATGGAGTGTCTGTATAACAAGGCTGCACTGAAAATGACCATGAATCGACTACTCATTGCTGTGAATAGAGCGGCAGCAGGCTAAACTGCCACCACTGCTATCGGAAAACATGCGGGTTGAAAGGACGTATCCAGCATCGTTCCGGTAAGCACCGGGCAAGAGTCGGAAGGTGTCTGGTCACCCGTTATTGGCAAGTTTGTATTTTTCGGTCACCTAATCATATATTCCTGGATGGAAGTGATGAGTAATGTTCATGTAAGCACGACTGGAGAGTCATAGCGTAGAACCTGATGAGCAAGGCCTAAGCATATATTGGCGAGCAAAACCCGATCGGTATCTCCTTGCCTTTGAACTCCAGCCACAAACCATGACTGCCACCAATTTTCTCGCGCGTCCACTTGTCTTCAAGGCCTTACGCTGTCCTCGGCCCCTTTACCACCAATTACCGTTCAGCTGAAAACGCTGAGGGGCTAGTTACGCTGGTCATCCGAAGGAAGACAATGACTCCGACGACATGTTCCCAGAAGAAGACCGCTTCAAAGGCTTCCCTCGCAGCTTTCTTCCTATTACCGTTGGCGACAATCTTGGAAGCAGGTATCGTGTACTATGTAAGATAGCGTATGACCCGTACTGTACCACATGGTTCTGTCCGGATCTGGAGTCAGGCTTCCATCCTACAAGCGTGCCGGCTGCTACTATACTGATGAATAGCCAAGAACCCAACGCTACGTTAGCCTGAAGATTTCCACGGAGATACCGCCGACTAAGCTTAAGCGTCACCGTATTTTTCAGCTTCGAGCGCACTCCCAAGTCCAAGCCACTACATTAGAGCACATTGGCCGTGCCTTCGTTAGGGAGATACGAGACAGCTTTGAAATCAAACGAAGCGATGGAGCTCGGCACATCTGCCTAGTACAGACCCCATCGCTTACTGCTGCCAGATATGCTCAGTCGAACTGCAAACATTACTAGACCTTCGAGCTACTACCGTCTTCTTTCCCATTCAGAACCCAGAGTTCTATGACATACTCGCCAAGAGCGATGTAGGCAATCTCAGTATGCGGAAGCTGGTCGACGAACACCCGGTCTATGAATTCGTCGGCTTCTGGTACCTCCTGCCTTTAGAGCAGCTCGGCTTGGGTCCCTTGATACTAGGCGACACAGTTCCACCTTTTCGGCAAGAGCAGACCCAGATAGGAGTGTACATGGCGCTGGAAGGCATCCTAAAGACGGGGAACATATCGCACGCTGCCGATAAGTGGAACCTTGGGTGCCTCGTAAGACCTCAATTCTGCGCCGCCCAAGCAAGCTGATAACGTCGTAGATATGGTTTCTTGTCCAAAATAACTATCTGCTCTATCCGCTGGACAGGAAAGGCAACTACTCCGGTACACTGCATCTTGTACAAATTGTATCCCTATTGGGTCCTGCACCAGCAGAAGTCTTGCAGCAAAGCTCAAGAGCCCCTGCATTCCTTGATGAGATCGGTATGCTCCAGAGCCCTCGCGCTACACCGCACTGTTGCATATGTGCTAATTTCCAAGGCAGGAAACAATCGACTTGCGCTGCGCCGTCTAGAACACAGAGTGGCCGACTTACCGTTGGGGGAAGGCGAAGCTTTCGTTGACTTCATACGCTCTCCTCTGAGCTGGATTTCTGAGCAAAGACCGATGGCGCGGCATCTTCTTCGTCATACATGGCTTCATCCCACCGCAAGTTGAAGTCTGATCATGAAATGGCAGCTTGATTGGTTCATTACTTGCCAGTAGATAGTTAGGAGCTGCCCCTTATTTATACGATGATGGGGACAATTGTTGGATGCAAGGACTATGTATTGGGGATCTTTCAAGACGGTCAGAAGGAGCAACCTATCTCCGAGTGACTGCTGTGCCATACAAGGACAAGAGCTGCAGGAGGATCGTATCATCCCATGACCACATGATATCCACCACTTGGTTCACTGACCCGCCCACCGCTTCTCTCTTACATGAGCCTCTTCTGCCGCTTTTCCTTCTGTCCCTTCTCCTTCTGGCCCTCCCCCTTCTGCTGCTTCTCTCTCATGATATGAACCTTCTTCTTGTTCCACTCAGTCTCCCAAGTTCCAAGCCAACTCCCGTCCTCTCGCACATGCATCGTATATTTCTTCGCCTTCTCGTTCTCTCGCTCGAGCCAGACCCATAGTCTCATGACGAGTCCGGTTTCCGTGGGATCCTTCGTTGACTTGTGCGGACCTCCCCTAGGCTTTTGTTAATACATCTTGCTTCCTCAATGTTAAGGTCCACGCACTTCGGCTCCACAGTGACGATTCCGGGTTCCTGGTGTTACTACAGTGTTAGCATAGGTCTTTTTTGTTTCGTGCTAGTGCTTGGGGTGTTACAGACGTTCTTCTTCGCTTCTGCTACTGCTCTCTGAACCCGCACCCACCACTCTCCAAGCCTGAGCTCGGTATCTGGCACAACAATCCACTCCATGCCTTCTGCTTTGGAGCTGCCCGATGGCATCATGGCTTGATTGGGTAGCTAACAGACGGTGTTATTTGGGAATACTATACATGCGCTTTAGATTCTGGCTCGTTTTAAATATCCCCACTATCGTTGTTCGTGTAGATTCTGGATAGTATTGTATGAAAGCAAGTCTTCTTTTAGTGGATCTTCTATTGTGTAGCACACCCTCGTCACTTCTAGTACTTATGATGAAGAGGCAGGAAAGACATTTCCTTTGTATCTATCAACAGCCTGGTTTTGACAGCTATGGCGCAACTAATCGCGCACTTGTCTGGAACAAGAGTCTCAAGGCTGCACAGCTTGGGAGTTGGCTCTAGCAACCCCAGTCAGTCTCGATACGTTTCTCGTTCAAAGAAAGAGAAAAGAAAAGAAAAACATAATCGCTCCCTGTCGGCTTTGTGTGGAAGAATCTGGTAGATCCGCTTGAAATTGGTTTCGAATGCTTTTGCGACTGCATTTTGAGTTCTGGAAAGCTCCTCGGCAAATTATTGTTCACTCAAATCCCTAAGTCGACTGTTCCCATCCCACACTTTGTCAAAAGAAACGCCCTATGAGGCTGAGACTAACGACCTACATTTGCAGCTTGCGATCCCACCCGCACCCGCTATTCAATGCCCTAGACTATATCATGTATTCAAAGCATTTATGGATGGGCAGATACGTGGCTGAAGAGAGAGCCCATGGCAAAAACACGGCTGCTTGAGTGCTGAAAAGGGGGGAACTACAGGCAGCCAATGTTCAGTTAATATCATCTTCAATACCTGCGTCTCTGCTCTTCATCCATTGGATTCTCCTCGCCATCAAACTCTTTAGATTGCTATCACAATGGTTGCTATGTATCATGATTGTGGGAGGGCATCACAAGCCACACTTTAGGCCACATGCAGGCTTTAGACAAGCACCAATGGGAATCATGCAGCTTGGTCATCGGACAGCAGTTTTGTGTCAGATTGTGATACGTAGCCGAGGCGGTGCCTCTGAAACGCGCTCACGAAAGTAGCTGGCGCTCTCCAGTCACATTGATCCAGTCGGGACACCTTGATATTACCATGTCAGCCAGGTCATGTCTAGAGCTCCACAGCGCCTTGGCTGCTCCGGTATAAATATGTTTCCTGCCTCGCCAGCCCCGGTGCCGGGTACGGACTCCTAACAGCTCATCCCTTGGAGTTAGACAATATACTTGGAGTTAGACATTTTTTTCTTATAATTAGGTTCTATAGATCTAGACGATTATAAAAATATATAGGGACTACCCCCTTATTCTAAGGGG